>JACJUY010002012.1:0-11081 GCA_014220935.1 Platorchestia sp. MABIK
ACTTTTTGTTTTGCAATTAGTGCAGAATTTATCGAAATATTAAATATAATGTTACTTTTACGAGTATTTTCAGAGAGTTTACCATACTGATGACAGACTGGTGTCCGAAAATTTAATTCTTTTAATAGAGCTATGTTTTTACAACTTTATTTTTTCCCAACCTTTTCACAATGAAAGAGCAAAATCTTGGCCGCAATGGGAAATACCGGCTGTGAGGCAGAAAAAAATTGAACAAGAGGCATGCATATTGAAATTCCGGCCTATATCAATGGTGACCTCCTATTCATGACGGTCTCGAGAAGTCCTCCAGTCCACTGATGTGCCAGCGCCTTGAACCCAAATCATCCGATGATTCCAGGGAGGCAACCTCAGCTGATCTTTTGCCTCGTCTGCGCCTGGCCTTATCTTCTTGTGATCACAGTTGTCCTCTAAACATGGAGTCTCTGGGGTTTCACTGCCAAAAAAGATTTAAATGAAAATTGTATTTTTTATCATGATATCTACTGCTCTAAATGTGTATAATGTTCATTCAGTGGCATGCTGTATTCATTGTCTATATTAATAGAAAATTTCATTACGTTTACCTGAAAAGTATTTCTGCTCTCTACAAATTTTTGCATTATTATACTTACACTCGTACATTCACTTTAAATGTTCAATTGGCCCTCCGGCAGAACTCTGAAAATTTCCCTAGCCCTAAAGTCATCACATTGGTGACTAAGCTGTGCAAGCATAAAAATGCGCATTATATATACATATGTAAATACCATGGACATATTTCTTGATGTGGTTTTCATTCCGTCAATCATTGCTAATCATTCTAAATCATTTTCCTAGTGCGTAGTTCGTGTCTCGCTTTAGGCCCTCTAATCGCTCTTATCATTTGGTATGGACTGTTTATAATTTTATGCTCAGCAACCAACATGCGAACGCCTGTTGGTATTTTATCGCATATAAGAAACTCCTACTTTTCTTAATTAAAACGTTGGAACTAATGTGAAAGCAGATTTTTGTTTCATAATTAGGGCATTATAATCACGCGAGTATTTGTTTTCAGTTCAATAAAATAAAGTAATTCATCTGCAGCTGTAACATCGACAAAGGACGTTGATATTGTTTTTGCAGTAGCAGGTCACAGGTGATCATAAAACCGGCTTCAAAGAACATTGAGCTACCGGCGAACGCTACAGGCTCTCGTAGACCTCAGCCAGAGTTGACGCTTGGGCAGCTCAACTGACACCGTCAGTCTCTTCACGTCTGGCGGGGAAAACAAAATTGAGTTTTATCGTTTACTGAAACTTCCATGTTGATGATTATCGATTATAATTGGAATTTAAGATGAGTAGTTAAGGGAAGTAGTTTGTGAATAGAATAAAAATTGCAATAGAAGAATGTTAAGTAACTCAATACTTACGTAAATTCATCTCAGTATAACAAAAAAGAGGCAAATTTAACATATAAAAGGTATAAGATGCATTACAGAGTAGCAAGACACGTCCACTTGTCTGGGGCCCTTCCCCAGTACGACCGTGAAACCCCTGCAGCGAACACAAGTGTAACTTTTTAACGAAGGCATAGAATATAAATTGCATGTATGCAACTATTTTTACATGCGCCCGGTGAACATTTTTCCATTTTTCTAGTTTCAAAATAGATGGCAGGTCACATTGAGGGTAGTTACATGACGGTGTGAACTCTCTCTTCAAGGCTATTTTTACAATTGCTCTCAAGTAGCGTAACAGTCCCTCGGTCCGCGACTTTTTGTTGGAACTAAACTCAACAGTGGACTGAGTGGACCAAACTCATGTTATGGGCATTCTGAGTTTCGTGTAGTTCACTGCACTCTTCCTGATATAAAAGTAATAAAATTCCGTAGTATCAGTCGTGGTATTAATTTGAGAATAAAAAACAATGATTAGTCCTTTCATCATTTTTTTCACCAGGTTGTGAAATTCTGCTTAGAGCTCTCACGATTTCAGATAAGTCCACGTCCGATAGTGAACTTTTACATGTCGCTTTAGCTTTCGCCTCAGCTCCACCACATTTCGGAGGGGGCGTTTAGGATGTGCATTCTTTTCATTAACCTTTATAATATATAACTTTTGAATACTACAATGTAAAGTAGTCTGTTGATTGCGATGAAATAGAAGTTTAAATATTGTCTTGTTTTACAAAAACAGTAGTTGTTGCAGACACTTTTGCTCCAGTAACGGAGAAAAATTCCCTCCGTGTTCGTGCTCAGCCAAAGGAGGCAAAATATTGACAATGTTCTTTCATATCATTTGAACGAACAAGGAATGAACAATAGTAAATTAAGCTACTCAGAGTGAAGAAGCCCTGCATCGATAACTCATTCTTTATTTAAGTTNTTAGCTCGGGCCCTCACATAGTCCCCCTGGGAGCGCCAATTCCCATAGATACAATATTTGTATCCCCCCGAGGGGCCTAGAACTTAACATTTAAAGTTCGTTACATTAACATCAAGCAATGAAGCAATCAAACCTTTCAACTATCTGTAAATTTGTCGTGCGGATCAAAGCTCAGTTTTCATCATACAATCCTTCAAGTCTCCTAGGCAGACAGTTTACGATGTTTGTAGGCGTTTTGATCAATCAGGCTAAGATTGTAGAGCTACCCACTAGCCAAGCAAAGATAAAATTCGTCCACCTCTCCTTCTAGCTGGCCTCTGAGGAAGCGCCAAGGCCAATCCAACCATGTCATTTTCTACATTGCCAAGAAGAGGCTCGTCAACATCCCAACAATTCACAAAGCGATCATAGATCTTGGCCTGACCTCTTGTGCATGAGAGAGGAAGCATCTCCTAATTTTCACGATGAAAGAAGTTCGTTTGGAGAGGTGCAAGAAAGTTTTGTACTGGTTGAAGACTAGAAGGCCGACTATGGAGTTGTTTCTGACGAGATTTTTACAGCTGACAGGGCTTCTAACAGACGTAACGATCGCTGAATTGTCTCCTCTTTGAGCTCTGACATCCAACCCACGATGATGACGATGAAGCCTAGTGGCGTCATGACCCTCTGAGTTGTTTCGAAGGAGGGTGACGCTTTTACCCTCTTCTTCATCGACAACGAATAAGCGAATGCTGAATCCTACTGCAACGTTTTGCAAACAAAAATCAATCCATGGATGAAGGTTAAAGCTTCAAATAAGAAGTTCATGTATCAACAGGACTCGGTTTCCGTTCATACGGCGAGCAAAACCGTTACATGCACAAGAGGTTCGGTGTGCGATTCTAGGAGAAAAACGTTTGGCTTTGCGACCCGCCTGACCTCAATCCGTAGGATTACTACTCCTGACCGCAAATTGAGGCCAAAGCTTTTGCAAAGCATCACAACAGCGCCGCAGTCCTTAAGCGCCAAAAAAAAGCCGTGGAGTCGTTGGAAACGACAGAAGTTATTCTCGTCATGTCCAGCTTTCGAACGCGTGTAGAAACCGTCATTTTGGCTTGAGCTTCTTAAGATCGCCAAGTAGAATAAAACGTTTGTTCTCCTGTACTGCCGAACAAACAGTCTAAATTTCAGAGTAATGTATTACTTTTGAGTGTATATGCATGTCTATACTCAGTACGTTAGCAAGCAAATTTTTCTTATATGATCAATGCTCAAAATGTTAAATGAAAATTCAAGATTTAAATGTGCTAAGCATGGCATAAAGAGCATCACACTAGTACATCAGATGGCACTGCTCAGGTGGGCCGAATGTTTCGACACCACGTTACGAGAGCTTCATTGCGAGTTCAGGCAAGAAGGCGAGAAGTTGTTTTGTGAAAAACAACCAGAGTGAGTGCGTATGAGGGTCGTATCATTCTAATAGCATCACACAATGTTGGAAAATGAGTATACGGATGTATGGATCTGCAAAATAGTCGAATGTTCGTTTAGCGGATTTTTGAAGGATTGGTTAAGTCCGGTACTGTCAGTCAGCCTTGCAAGGTGCGGACAACACGAGTGGTGAAAGTAGTGGTAAGTCGGGTTGGACAAAATTCTGCCAGAAGCGAAGAGGTGATGGTTCGTGAGATGAACATTTCTCGGATCTCGATGTCCAGCGAGCTCAGGATTTACATCGGGTTGCGAGCTTACCGGCGGCGCACAGGTCACTTCCTCATCCCGTCCAAATGAAGCAGCAACAGGTCCTAAAAGCACAACGTCTGAAGCCGTAGGTACACACACAATCGGCACACACAGATCCTGTTCTTGGAAGAGCGAATTTTTACCATTAAGGAAACATTCAACAGTCAAAGCGACAAGGTGCGCGCCTCAACCTTCTAAGAAGCTCAGGGCTTTGGAGGATACGGGCCCATTATCCGGCATCAGTGATTGTTTGGAGCTTGTCTCCCAAAAGGGTACTACAGATCTCTATTTGTACGAGAAAGGGGTGCAAACACTTGCCAAAGTTAATCACGAACGGCTTTGGCGCCCACGGTGAAGAATGTTCAAAACAGCTTGTTTCAACACCAAGCAGAATTGGCTCCTACCCATAAAGATCAGTTTAACCAGAAATGGTTGAGACGTAACGTGTTTGACTGGATAATCCCAGCTGATTGGCTTTCCATTACCTCTGATTGAAATCCATAGTACTATGAGTTGTGAGATATTCTGGAGAACATAGCCTGCAGAGGCAGCATCCCCAAGGTGACCTTTTTGGCCCAAAAAAAGCGCTTTGGTGAAAGCAGTGACGGCGTTTCCTCTAAAGATCCATGGTAATTCCATCGATAACTGGCCAGAGAAGCTAAAGGCCGATGTGAAGGCATAAGATGACCATTTTGAAAACTGAATAGTCTTGTAAGCACTAGTGGGCTACTTCCTCTATATTTTAGGAACAGTGATATACTTTGTTGTGTGCATCAAGAAACTCTATATATGCATCCTAGTGTATAAAACAACTCATGCAAACACAAGTATTTAAATGCACTAGCAAAATAAGTAAACTCAACAGTTTTCACCGAATCATAATATTCTACTGTATGACTAATTATTTTAATTTTCATGTCAAAATGGATGATAAAAAATACAGCAAGAGAATTAGAAAATGCTTCCTTTTAAGCCTTCTACCAGAGTTATTCTCTCTTAATTTTTAGGAAATGTTTTTGACGAACAAATTCTTCGAATTTTCAATACAAGAGTTGGCGCGTCAGTCAGCAGACACGATGAAGATGCTTCGATATTATTTTGTTCATTCACTATCGTGCCACGTACGCTCCTTAACGGACAGACCAACACTTCGTTGTAAGAAGACACAGTAGGTAAAATTTCTATTGTTTATCTTATTTTCTACATGATCTTGGAAAACAGCTCAAGGTAAAATTTAAGTTTTGTGATTTCCGCGCTACAAAACACGACGAGTCTCCGTAAACACTCAGTTTCGATAAGTGTCCTTGCTCTTCATGGCGGGCGCTAACTCACACTCGTACTCAGTGTAGAAAAAATTTTGCGAACGATCTGTGTCGAAACCATTTTTAAATTTAATTTCTTTACGTACGAGATTAATCTAGGCAATAGTATTAATATCATAACATTTTAACGCAAAGTTTTGTTGGCCGTTTGAATCTAAAACTTAATTTAATTAAATGCTTTTTTGCTTAGAGACTCCAGATGGCGAAGTCGAGTCATTTTCCAGCCCGAGCTACGCTCTCACAGGAAATATTTAGCATTTTCTTGTCGCACCAACACCGCAGCGCAATAGCTGGGACTTCCGAGTCGAATACTGAAACTTACTGGCAACTTTCTAAAATTTTATCCGTTGCAGATTTCCTACTGGCGAGAGACGTTTAGAATTTCTTAGTCCTAAGTGAAATTTTATTTTCAAGCTCTCAGCTGAAGTGGACGACTGCTGGGATGCTGGGTGTGCTAGTACTGTGCCTTCAAGTGGAAGAGACAGCTAGGCAAGTGTTTGCTAGTCTCTTCTAGGGAGTTTTTTACCATGAAGTGCAGAGTATATTTCATGTATCGAATCTAGACGACTTCAGTTGTCCAGAAACTCGTCATGTAATCCATCAACAGTATTAGACAGTAGCTATTTTGCTTAGCAAGTTTTTGAAATCCTCTTTTTGTTTTGGAATTTCTTCTTTCATATTTCATTTTAACTTAGCCAGCGGAAGTAGCAAACGCGCAGCTGCTCTGCGCTGCGAGACTACACCTCCGAGCCCATCAGTCAATCATGAGACGCGTGAAAGATGAGACGAGCTTATGCATTTGATACCTCGATGAGGCACTGAAAATTTGCTGTTGAGTTTCCGTGCCTGAGTGTGCAAGGATGCGACGATTAATCAACGAATATCAAGTATCGGCTAATAAGAAGGAATATTGAACAGAAGCATAGGAGCACCCTGGGCAAAAAGGAAGGTAGATAACTCTGTATACGTACCCCAGACCCTGTTTTAAAGCCATTACGGTAGGTCAATGACGGGAGCATGATATTAGGATCAAGTATTTGCAACCGAGTCGCAAAATTACAAATATCGCTTGCGGGTTAATCAAATAATTTGCACCCAAACGCAACTGAATATTTTTCCCGAACTGCTGTTTATTGTGTGAGCCTACCTTCAAAGCAAGCGGTTTCGAGTGTTAGCTCACTCATTCAAAATTTTATAAATTCGTTTGTGCGCAAGTATATTTTCTTGTCGTACGTTTGTTCCGTTTCTTGAGTTATGCTATAATGCTTTACAAAAGTATGTATTGCTAACTTGAAACAACAGGTTCACCCTAACAATCAGAACACAAACTTATCTTTAGATATCTGATCTTTGCAAATTTTTACTTTCCTGAATGTTGGAGAAGCAAAAGTGCAGAATCGTTGCACTTTTTCCTTGAATTTCGAAATACACAGAAATGTAATCTGCAGTGCCAACAACTAGGTTTAATAAATCCAAGCATATCACATCGGATTCTTCCATATTTTTAACATACCTGAACTCTTTTTTTCAATTAATTATCCACAATCTCACTGAGCAGCGCTGGAATTTGCTCTAACTGTTATTCATTCCCAGTAGTTGCTATTCTTCTAGTAATTTCTTTACGCTGCCTTGGAGACGGAGACAACTCAAGCAGTTAAAGAACGATTTGCCAGTAAAATGTGTCATCACACTCTCACGGGACGAGAGCAGCAGTGTGAAAGTATTAATTTTACAGGAACCGCGTCATTATTTGCAGCGCTGTTGTCAATTACACAACCCTAAATACGTGAAGTTCTGAGGAATAAACGACGAGAAATTGCACAATCTTTAACTTTTTCTCAGTCTTGGGATTCGCCAATGAAAGATAGTCGTAAACAACGAGATTAAGAAAAATTTGCACAAAAAAAGAGGAGCCTTTGATCAACTGTATTGCCTTAAAAAACTCATAATTTCAATTATGACATCTTTTAGTTGCGACTGTAAAACCAACTGAATGATGCAAGTCTGTACGAGAAAAAAGGACGGAGAATGAAATCGGAAAATCTATCTACGGACGAATTTCATCTGCATTGGGAGGCATTGTTGTGGCACGTCCACTGATGAGGCACTCATGCTGTCATAGGTACGCTATCGATAACATGTGCCTTCCTCTGAGCTATGTTATTCAATATACAGAGTGACAATACGTGACGTCTCATAAATATCATCCTATCATATCCCACATGGCATTTGCAACAAGCAGGCAAACTACCTCCCAGGCTGTCTGGTAATGAGGGCTTCAACCAACGTTCGAGAAAGAGTCAGCGTAAGGAGCGCAAATTTTTTGGTGAAATTAGCACTTTTTTTGTAGCACGAGATGCCAGCTGAAAAATTGACTCAAGGAATTCCAATGAGTGGAGGTTTTCTGAATAACCCCACATGGATTGTTTTGAAGGAACTACTTTAAAAAAAATTGTTGAGTTGTACTGCTTTTTGACTTGCTTTGCTGTTATTCTCAGTCTTCGACATTTAGCTAAAACGCTCTTTAAGTAAAGGATCCAGAGCAAAAACATGTATGTTTCGATGAAGTTTGCTTTGATTAAATGTAACAAACTCCAACGCTAGTGAACATCGACAACTGCGTGACTGCGTTGCTCTAACGTCTTGTACATCTCCAGGCATTTTCGTTCACAGAAATCCTTCAAACAGGAATCGAAGGAGAGGTAGGAAATTTCGCACCAATTAAAACGAATCGCAGCGACGAAATTCAGTTATTTCCAGTATATCGTCCATTTCTCATGGAAGGGAGCTGACCAGGCTTTGGAAAATTATAAGAGTTGTGCAGTTGTGCTTTTCTGCTATATGAGTGCATAAAACAGGTCAATTTAATTTCAGCATTAGTAGAGTTCTCATCACATTCCTGGAGCTTAGGAGTTACTTAATGAACGACTTTACTCAATTTTCCTTCATAAAAAAGAAAGTAAGAACGGTATGAATTTTTCAAATATAACATGGGATATCAATAATCACAAACGTTTGGCACAGTTTAATAAACAAGGAGAAAACGCTCAAAATTGGACAGTATCACTTTTAAATTTATTGAAGATACAACCTTGTACTTCCGAGTGCTACAGTATTCCACATCACGCCTACGATTCTTCAATTTAATAAGAACATACATATTCCTTAAAAATGCGGTAAAGCAAGTATTTGTTAGGACTATGCACATCTGTACACTCATCACTTGAGCATTTTTTGTTGACTCACACAGTATCCCACAAAAGTCCTAATGAAAATTATACGGCACAATCCACTGACTCCCATTGAATTTTTTTTTAAACTAGCACTGATGCCAAGACCGCTTGTGTGACGTTGTTATTCTACCAAATCTGTAAGTAGGGGTTTGGATACGTAGATGAAATTAGTTCTGTTCTACACTAAAATGAACCTATAATATTGCTTTCAACTCATGGGCAAATTATATGAATTTAATGTCACCGTTTGCCGAAGGGTTGTCGATGTAACCCCTTCATTTGAAACTCGTCTTCTTTGTACTTTTGTTACATCATGTACCTGTCGCGCAATAAATGGCATGCTTGAGTTTCCAAACAGTGACTTCTTACTTCAGACCAATTTTTTGCACTTTTTATCCTATGCAAGAGATACTGTAAAAACACAAGACCGCTCCTGGTAATTTAAAAAGTAGTTCCAGCACCCCCAAGCCCCCACCTACCTCTCCATCGTCCTCCTCCGTCCTCCCTCAAGCAGATTTTCACAGAAAGCCAAGAACCTTTTTTCACTCATCTCGTATGCCCGAAGCGTATGTGGAATTGAGTCAAGTCTGATGCTCGACCGCTGAGAGCTCGCCTCTCAATGCCGGACGCTGACGATTAGGGCTCAAAAGAACGTCCTCAATTTTTAATGGAAGCTGCTACTTAAAGCGTTGCCTTGGCGACAAGATTACAATTACTGGCTGCATCGCTTGAGGAAAAATGCAAAGTGGGTGTGAAGTGCACGAAGGGTGAAAAGTTATGACTGCGCTAGAATATTCTAATATTGCACAATAACATTAATTGTACCTTTCTTTGTCGGCTCATACCGTTCAAAATGAGATTGGGATCTAACATGACAAATTGAGGTGGTAGGCATCGCAACGCTCATTAGAGGCCATTATTGTGAGCTCTGGTAAGCTGATCAGGCTGGAGCCTAATGAGTGAGATGACAACACGGGATCTGCTTTCCTAGTTTGACCCTGATTACTCAGACCCTAATTAGAAATTGAATGGAAAATGTAATGCTAGGAACTTTACTCTAACACACTCGTACGTTCTTTATGCATTGTTGACGCAGTATGAAAGTGTCAACTGACAATACTAATAGATTGACGCAAGTACTTGAGCATTACTACCCACTTAATGTGTTGTGTCTCACTCAGAGCATGCATACTTTATGCAGCTCAACAACAGTGTTTAACATGCATTGTTGTGCGTATAGGGTTTAATGAATGCCATTATTAGAAATACTTGCATTCACCAATATGTCGTTTGCATTGAAAATTTAAAAGTTATGTTCATGTTTAAATCGCCCCACATAACAAAATACAGTTTGCTAGACGCCTATTTGGTTATTTTCTTCATCCCCTATACCAGTAAATACGCAAATTAGCGGCATCCAGTTAGTAAATATAAATGGAAAATGTATAATGACATGAAATATTACAATCGTTTTCTTTTCGTGCTGCAGCTGTGACTGTGAAGGATATGAAAAATGTCTTTCCAGTCTTCCGTACGATTACATGCAATGAATTGTGATATTTCAGTTAAAGTTAGGGATTTTAAGACTATAGCTTTGACATTGAGATCCGCATTTTAAAATTGATCTATATTATCAGTGAAGACCACCTCTGAATGACTACAGAATTGCTCTCCGTTTAACACTTTTAGGACACTAGGTGCGAGTGTTTTTCTTTTTCGTAAATTTTTTGTTTTGCAATTAGTGCAGAATTTATCGAAATAACAAATATAATGTTACTATCTACGAGTATTTTCAGAGAGTTTACCATACTGATGACAGACTGGTGTCCGAAAATTTAATTCTTTTGAAAGAGCTATGTTTTTACAACTTTATTTTTTCCCAACCTTTTCACAATGAAAGAGCAAAATATTGGCCGCAATGGGAAATACCGGCTGTGAGGCAGAAAAAAATTTAACAAGAGACATGCATATTGGAATTCCGGCCTATATCAATGGTGACCTCCTGTTCATGACGGTCTCGAGAAGTCCTCTAGTCCACTGATGTGCCAGCGCCTTGGACCCAAATCATCCGATGATTCCAGGGACGCAACCTCAGCTGATCTTTTGCCTCGTCTGCGCCTGGCCTTATCTTCTTGCGATCATAGTTGTCTTCTAAACATGGAGTCTCTGGGGTTTCGCTGGCCAAAAAATATTTAAATGAAAATTGTATTTTTTATCATGATATCTACTGCTCTAAATGTGTATAAAACTCATTCAGTGGCATGCTGTATTCATTGTCTATATTATTAGAAAATTTCATTACGTGTACCTGAAAAGTATTTCTGCTCTCTACAAATTTTTGCATTATTATACTTACACTCGTACATTCACTTTAAATGTTCAATTGGCCCTCCGGCAGAACTCTGAAAATTTCCCTAGCCCTAAAGTCATCACATTGG
>JACJUY010002012.1:11662-45405 GCA_014220935.1 Platorchestia sp. MABIK
TTATGGGCATTCTGAGTTTCGTGTAGTTCACTGCACTCTTCCTGATATAAAAGTAATAAAATTCCGTAGTATCAGTCGTGGTATTAATTTGAGAATAAAAAACAATGATTAGTCCTTTCATCATTTTTTTCACAAGGTTGTGAAATTCTGCTTAGAGCTCTCACGATTTCAGATAAGTCCACGTCCGATAGTGAACTTTTGCATGTCGCTTTAGCTTTCGCCTCAGCTCCACCACATTTCGGAGGGTGCGTTTAGGATGTGCATTCTTTTCATTAACCTTTATAAAATATAACTTTTGAATACTACAATGTAAAGTAGTCTGTTGATTGCGATGAAATAGAAAGTTTAAATATTGTCTTATTTTACAAAAACAGTAGTTGTTGCAGACACTTTTGCTCCAGTAACGGAGAAAAATTCCCTCCGTGTTCGTGCTAAGCCAAAGGAGGCAAAATATTGATAATGTTCTTTCATATCATTTGAACGAAAAAGGAATTTTGAACAATAGTAAATTAAGCTACTTAGCGTGAAGAAACCCTGCATCGATAACTCATTTTTTATTTAAGTTCAGGAGACCTGCTTTGGCAGGATAAAAAACAGAAGTTCTGCCTTCAGATAGAAGCTAACTTAATTAATGAGGGAGACAAATGAAGCTCCGAGAACTTTATCCCAGGCTCGATAAAATCAGATTAGTTGCAGCAGCTCGACCTCTTCAACGGTAAAGCGGACGAAAAAACAGACTCGAGCCCAAATGAAGTTCTATGAGCAGTTTCATGTCTCGATGTGTTATGTTGTAAAGCCTACACAATCAAAATCATTTTTGAAGAAGACAAATAGACAAATAACAATCAATCTTGATTACTTGAACGTTTTTCAAAAGGTTTGTTTTCTGTTTAGAAATGTAAACGGAGTTTTTGTACACAACATGCACACTAGCTTGCTTGAGTAGCTTATATTTTCCTCCAATGAGGCATGCGATGGACACAACTTCGTGCTGCGTACATTGAATGCACCAAAAATTGACAGCTTTTGTTCGTAGGTAATTAGACTCACTTAAATTTGTGTAAACCACTACAGGGAGACAGAAGAAGAAATTGAAGATACCTTCAACGAATGCGTTTTTTCCCGATAAATACTGGGAATTCATAATCAAATTTTTGGAAGAAACCTAAGAAAATCACAGCTGATGAATGTCTCAGGTAGACAAGTCTTGGGAGTCGGTTCTATTTTGAAATGTAAGTGTACTTGATATTTAAAAAGTTCTCATCCATACAGTTTCATTCTCCTTAACACGGAACGACGCATTTTTTCCGTAAATAATTTTCAATTCTGAGAATATCAGATGGATTATTCTCACTTTCACACTCCCGTCTGATATTGAAACGAATGCCTAATCCCTTGAGATTTAAAATCTACTTACCATTTGCCTGAACCTTGCCTCCAGCAAGACAAAGTAGACTCATTTTATAAAATTCAACAATGTTATCATTATGGACCGAAGAAGGTACAAGACTTCTATACATGGCAACGTTTCAAGTGGGGAAGAAATTTTGGCTGAATCATTTTAAATAATTTATTGTACTTTTGTTTCAATCTTAGTTAAGTCTGATGAGTATAAACAAATATGCTAATATCAAAGTAAGAGAAAGTATAGGTCAATACTCTGGCTAATGTTTGTCAACATCAGGAGTCTTTCTTATAAACTGGTAGGCCTGCAGTTAGAATGTTGTCCTGCCCATTATTCATGGCGTTGGGTAAAGTTCAGAAACGATATATCGTTTGATTTGTCTTGATTCACTTCTGACGTTCATTTTATCTTTATGCCTTTGTCATTTGTCTAATAATTTGAGGGCAAGCAAGATTGCAGTTTACTTTTTAATGTTGAATATTACAGTTATCGTTAGATGTGGAATTCCTAAATTTGATACCAGAAAAAGAAAGCCATCTAGAGATTTGGCTTTTAAAAAAATGGGACTACATTCTTTTTTATTTCTCATGCAGTAGTTGTGGTAATCCATTTCAGCGGGAATTTGCCGTCGCCTCTCTCTCTCTTGAGTGACGATTGCCGAGTGCGTCTCCTTGGAAAGCCTCCCAAGTTTAACGTTGACATTTTAATGAGATGTCCACAAGTCAGGCGCGAAGGAGCTAAAGAAATCTAAATGTTTTTTGATTTTAGAGTATCACATTGAATTAACTTTTACTGTGGTATTTTAGTTCATCATAATTTTAGAATTGTTTCGTAGAGAACATGTTGGGTATCATACGTTTTTTCCTTGTGATGTGCAATTGCTTGAAAAACCGCTGTTTACACAGTGTAACAATTTATGTTAAATTGCATTTTTGCATGTTTAAAATCGAATTCAGATTTGAAAATAAATTTTTCGGGACTCTAAATTCATTTCTATTCCATTCAGGCCATTTTTATTAGCAGTAAGTGATAACGAGGTATACGTACGAGTATGCTACGAAAATAGAATTAACTGAGATTTCTGCTCCCTTCTGAATGGTGCAAGTCGGCTAAAAGTGCGTCAGGTAACTGCCCTCAAAGTCGCAGATTAGTTGAGCAGGGTATAAAAAAGTGTAAGTAGAACAAAGTGGTTGCAAATAATGTTTTATAAAGTGTCGGATTTGAAAATATTCACCTTAAATGTACTCAGTTGGAAGATTTAATACGAAACATAGCAATGCCACAAAATAAAAAGTTGAGAGGAAAAACTAAGAAAAACGGATATTCTCTGGTTAGTGAACTAATGTTTGAATAATATCAAAGTACTGGTGGCCAAAAATGAGACTTAGTTGAAAAAACTCTTCGGAAAACAATCTTGGTGCATTAGCTTCACACATCTGCAGCAACTTGCGTCGTTTCAAGTAAAATGAGTGAATGATCGTGTGCGTATACCAAGTGGTTGATTGCTCAAAAATGTGAAACTAACTTTTCCTGTGCGCACATGAGCAGGTACATAGTAAAGAGCGTATGCCAATCAGGGAGAATATTTTTACTTCAAACCAATTTCATAAATTTCCTGTCAAAAATATACTGGAAACAAACTCGAATAATGTACAAGTAAAAATGATTCTCTTACATAGCTAAAACAAAACATTTTAAGACTCGATCCGAACAGAACGCAAAGTGTTTCTCCTGATTAAATTTAGGCTCTCTAAAAATGAAAGAATGGGAATAGGTACAGAAAATGGTTCATAAATCCAAAGCCCAAGGACTCATTAGTTCTTGCGATTGTTGATATGGTAAGACTGGTATGTTTAGACTCATCGCGCACTATAAATCTTTGTTCAAAGTGGTAAATCTGTGTTCTGATAACACGTCCTATGCACTACTTTGCTCGATTTATAATTGTTTAGCTGACGTTTTGCTCGATTTATTTTCGTTTTACTGACGTTTTGCTCGATTTATTATTGTTTTTCTGACGTTTTTCTTGATTTATTTATAATCTAATCTTAGCTTTCGATGCAGCATCAAGAGAAAGTAATGGTCCAAACGTACAACTATTTTTAAATTAAATAATGTGTTTTTCTATAGTGAAATCAATGATAGCTCGTGTGCTTCAGAAAAAGAGATTGTAAACTGTGAACAGAAAAGTGAGCCAGTTTGAATGTCTCGGATTGATGCATCGGTAATCAGTGTAGAGGTTACAGTACAGATTGTTTCAAGATGTCTTATTTACTTGCTGTTCGTAAAACATTTTGAAAACAAGCCATTTACAGACGTAGTCAAATCATCTTATCAATAACACTTTGGTCAAATAAAGTTCATTGTAAATCAGTTAAGAGTTGGCGCTAGCAATTCCATGCGGAATAAAAGTAGCAGCTCTGAAAATATAGCGAATAAAGCAAATAGAAAAACGACCCACATCCTATCAATTTAACTCATAAAATTTGTTTCAATATAGTTTCAGCTGAATTTAAAGTTATATTTAAAAGCTGTAGCTAACCGATATAATGAAATAGTTGTGTCAATCACTGAAAAATTGCTTAGGCTTGCGCCTACATTGGCAATCAACATGATTATTCTATAATAGTTCATGTTAAAAGAAAACGAGTAGATATAAACAATCAAGAACGGGAAAGGGTAATTGTTGAACATTTTAAAATTGTTTTTTCGTAACCACAGACACGAGTACCTAACTATCTAGTGTGCACCAACCAGAGCAAACACGTTCACAACTTGACCAAGTGCAAGAATAATCTTCTTACGCAATATCCACCTAATGGATTCCCTATATATGAAAACAAGGTTCCAAATATCACTGACAAAAATACCACATCGAAAACAAAGTAAAATAACAAACATTTCTGTTGAAACACATTTCGAAACTCTGGCATAGTTCTCTGCGGGAGAATTGATGAAGTAAAATGATTTCTTAATTCTTAAAATCCCAAAGTACAGATATTTTCGAAAATCCTGAAATAAATACTCGTCAATCCAAGGATCACACGCTGATGATTAAACTAACTACAAACAAACAGAAACAGATGAAATTAGCATCATTGTCAAAATTTATTTTAAGTTCTCTAATATTTAGGTTTTACAACATAGGTAGAGAATTGTTTTTTAATATTTTTAGCTCTAGATTGCTTTGATTTGGGAACATTAAGTAACGGAACCTGCGGCACTCTTCAAATGCGGTATGCATGTAAATCTGTTTTTCCAGGTGATGAGCCAATATCGCGATGCTATTTGTTGTACACTATTTTAATTAGTGTGTGACCTAAAGTTTGCTAATTTTATCTCATCATGTGATCAAAGTAGTTAAATTTACGAATTACTTTTTATTCAACTGAAGATATCGTTCTATTTTAGAAAATCAATGAGTTTCGAACGTACCTGAGAAACAGAGGCAGGAGAGTTTACAGTCGGGTGACTTTAGAAACTTTCAAAACGTAAAATAGGTTGGTTCATGTAAGCTCCTAGCATTTTTGTTTGTACGTTGTACAGTGATTCATTAAAATCTATATTTCTGTCTGATTATAAAATGCAACGTTTTGACGAATCTAACGTCATCCTCAGGCTGGGAAAAAAATAGTACAGAATAATTTTCAGTCATATCGGAAAAACACAAAAACTAACACTAGAGTAATATAGACTAGATGTGACTAAAAATAGGTTATTAGACTAAAAGACTGTGGCGAATAAAGACGCACCTAGCAATGCCACGAATTTTTTTAACGAAAAGGAGAAGGATAAGTTTAACGACTTGTTCGCAGTACCAAGTATTGATTAATCACGCAAAATATATTTTAACTGAAGGGTAACATTCATTTTTAATACCAATAATTAGGTCAAAGTTTAGCCTCTAGTTGGGTAAAAGTTTGCTCTAGGAAGGCGAGTGTAAAACGCCAAAGTTATACATATTTAATTATATTATATTATATGTTATATTTAATTCAGCTAAATTTGCAACGCTTGTGGCCCCGCAACTAAAAATACATCCAAAAGGCAGAAATTAACAAAACGCAGCAACCAGCGGCACGTAAGGATGGGCTACTTCTGAATAAGAAGCAGCCCCAGGGTCCAGCTGACGAGACGTTATTTTATTACTCTTAAATCTAAATGCAGCTCCGGCCAAAGTTGCTTCCAGCCTTAACATAAAGTCATAAGAAATCACAAGTGATATTGTCTTAAGCAAATAAAATGAGTTGCTCTTCCAACGCTGCTGAGTCAGCCGATAGCAGAGACCCTTGCGCCCTAAAGGTACAAAAATCTCAGATTTCAAGCAGCGGGTCTTTTAAATCAATGAGCAGGAGTAGCCCGTGGTGGCACACTGAGTTAGGTCAACTGACGCGGGGGCTCTCCGGTCTCGAGGCAGGCCAAAGTCAGCACAACCCACGCTGTAAGACCGCTCTAGCCGGGCCCAGAAAACTGCAGCAAACGTAATGGGCGGTTTTTAATCAATAATAACTCTAAGCTATGGACATCTAGACTCTAAACAAATAGTGCAAGCCTATGATCTGAAAGCTCCAAATACACGAAGATTAAGAAAGATCAGCAAATGAACTCATGAACTTTAACAGCAAGTATGTGATCGAGAAATGACCGAGATAATGCATATTAAGGTACCAAGAAGTTAAAGATTCTTATCCTCAGCAGACACAGCGTGCCCACGTCGCAAGAACAAGACGCGCTCAACGCTCAGCTGAGGCAGGGCAACGCAGGTGAAACGGTTAGCTAAGGAATACTGACGAAAAGGAAATTAACGGGTTGGGTTGACACCTTGCGTAACGCTTTAGTCAAAACGATTTTCAGTTGCTCACTCAGATATCTGAAATTTAAGAAGAAACTCTCACCTTAAGAAATTACATTCCAAGTGATATAGTTAATTAGGTAGGTAACGTTGAGCAATCTTTGCCAGGCTTAAAGCGGCCCACAGCTAGAGCAGATCGAAAATTTCTGCTGTAAGGGATAGCTAGTAGGCCGTAAATTAATAGACGAAACTCGTCAAGAATGTAAGGTATTTAATTAAACCCTGATCTTCAGATTCGCAAGTAGTTAAGGTCGGAGAGCACCGGAGACAAATTCAAAGCCAAAAGAAACATGAAAAGAAAACACACGCACCACGCATTCAAAAATAAAAATAGAAACATGAAGCAGAAAAACAAATGAAGGGGATGCCCCGTCAGATTACGCCTGCGCTCCCCTGCGACACCGTCAGGAAATAAAATTTAGCAGGTACGTTGCGCTGCAACACCGAAGTTTCCGATCTCGGCCGACAGCACTTCTCATCCTTCAACGCGAGTGTATCTTAATTAGACGTAAACACAAAGAGCTAATACGCAAGCCGTCTGTGCCACATGCTACTCGCCACTCCATCGCTCTGCTCTACTTACTCCCTTTCCGGCTGGGCGCAAGTTAAAAATGAACTAATAACTTTCTTTAATATGTCAACC
The DNA here is from genome assembly GCA_014220935.1 of Platorchestia sp. MABIK. Classification (NCBI taxonomy): domain Eukaryota; kingdom Metazoa; phylum Arthropoda; class Malacostraca; order Amphipoda; family Talitridae; genus Platorchestia; species Platorchestia sp. MABIK. The sequence continues at coordinate 18,563 of JACJUY010002012.1, forward strand.
TACAAATGCTCCCGGAAAACACGTAGAAAGTTTTCCACAAGATGCAAATAGGTAAACACTTGAAGTTTTTCTATCGTTTTTAGCAAATAGATAGAGCAGAGATTCACTAAATTAAGTGTTCATTATTTCTCATTCATTCATTGTTTTCAAAATATTTACTTTTGTGCACTTAATTTGAAGGACAAAATGCAACAAAATAAAATTTCATAGTAACAAGTCGATAATTAATGAGAAATAGAGTGAATTTAGAGTACAAATGAGTCAAAGACTTAATAACTGTGTGTTACACTAACGTTTGTACATAATTTATACGCATAATACACACTAGTTACTCGCAAACTAGTGATCATGCACATACGCATACAAGGAACGTTTTAACCGAAAATAACAAAGTAGACTAATGTGAGGAAGTATTTAATTTCCACTCGTGAGCATTGCAAAATATGGTTTTATTTTTATGACACAAAATGACATGCTACATAAGTCTAAAATTTTTACCCTGATGGGAGGTTTTCATGTACTGAGAAAATTTTTCTTCTGTAAAGCACTAGATACTATAACTGAGTTTTTTACTCAAGGTCAGATAAACGGTAGCACACCTAGACAACGTTTATCCGATTTGAGATTTGGTTCGAAATAAAGAATGGAAAACTTTCACAGCATCTGCATTGGTATAGAAAGGCGAGTGAGAATAATTATTTTTAATGAGAGTCGCTCTTATTTGTACTGCGGTCCACATGGGTTTCATTACGTGAGAGGCTGCATGATCCCATTTCTTTAATTTCCATTTTCATTGAACCATTCGTACATTTCCGTACGATAGGCTTACAAACATACAATCTCAGGTATTTCAAGGTCTCACAGAAGAGGTTGAAATAGGTCTCCCAGTCTAAACTACAATATTGATGACGCGATAACACAAGGAACAACTGACAACCTAGTCTCTCAGTCAAACGTATTTTTCCCATTCTGGAAAAAACTTTGAGGCTTCGTTCATTCAATTGTAAACCGTGGGGATTTTTATCGCAAATATTTGTGTGGCTAAACGTATAAATGGGCAATTAAACGCATTTCTAACTTTGAATGTAAAATAAGAAAGGGAAACAAAACTGGCAAAGCTTCTGTAACGTGTCGGTGCTTTGTGTCGTACAGTCATGATAATTTTAATTGTTTTATAATTTGGATTTTACAAGATTTCCTGTAACGGAAAAGCTCTGCTCAAGTTTGAAGTAATTTCAGCCAGCTACACACTCGCAACACGTTTTGTAATTAAAACTCTTTCAGGCATAAATAGTCGGACGTAAAAATGAGGGAACATCAGGAAACAGAGCCGCCAGTCGCACCAATGCTCGCTGCATTAAATTGGCATCTCCCTAACGATGACAGCCTTCATTAATTTCAACTTGTTATTTTTAATATCACTTAAAAATTTAATTGTATAGAAATACATTTTTGTTTATTAAAATAATCCCTACACCTCTAAATCTATTCCTATTTCCCTTAAAAATCCCTACTACAGCCTCCTGCTATTTTTTTCAATCGAAAATAATGCGTAATAGTCTGAGAGAACTCCATGCTAATCAGTGGCAATTAAGTCAAGTAAATTTTGCAACTCATTTCCATTCCCTGAGGGCCAAAAATGCAGTGGAGTAAAGATGTTTGCAAAAATCATCACATTTTAAAATAAAAAATTACTTGAAAAATTGAAAATCTCTTACTTGAAATCAGACGCATTCATTTTGAGATAACAAGCCACAAAAATTTTACACCATTCATCAACCAATGAGAAATTGAACTGTAGAATAGAATTTGAGGAGAGAAATGAGCCTTGTGGCCCATTCTCAAGATGCTATCTAAATCCCATGCTGTCAGACACTAATTTCGCTCAGACACAAGATTAGAAGTCGAAGAGAAATAACAATTACAGTCATCAATCTTCACGCACAAGGACCGATGCATTCATGTTAGCATCTTAACATGAACATTTCACGGGTGTGTGATTATTAGATTTGAAAGTATTTTGTTAGCATTGAATTACTGCTGTCTTGAAAACTTTAAAAACGCATTTATTTTATGGTGAGTTATGGATGAAGTATTACTAAGCCCATCTGTAATATATTAAAAATAGATTCTGAAATTTCACAATAATGAATGCATTATTAAAAAGCCGAGTAAAAGATACTAAACTCGAACGATCTCTAAAGTTCTGTTAGGTTTTACTTTCATTTTTAATGCGACAAAACTAATAATAACGGAGTTTCTGCGCATCGAAGTTTTAAGCAAGCCGGGAACTTCAGAGCAGAAAAAAAATCGGAAAATGGTACATCCGTCGTCTGCCCTCGAGCGATCTTGCCAATAACCGCAATCTGCAAAAGACGCACTAATTGAAAAGTTGAAAGGAGCAATAATCCTGTGCTGGAAGTCTTCATTGGTAAAGAAGGAACACACGCATGCAGCAGTTAACTGCAGAGTTAAATGAGCTAGTCATTAATGCTGGGCTAAACTTACAGCAGAGAATAAAGAGCCATAAGGATCTCTTACTGATTATCGCTTACTGCACTCACTGCAGTGAGCAAAGGCTTAAAGGCTTGATAGTCTGTTTGGACGTTAACTTTGTCTCTTTCGGCAAACGCCCTGTGGCTGAATTTCGTGACGTCTGCCAACATGTTCATTTTGCTGGTGAAACCGTAATCAGAAAATTACTTGTCTGGTCACTAAATCACTAATGACTTTTTGTAGCTGCGACCAGTGATCCAGTTTCGCTTCAATCGATGGGAAATATCCTGCATACGATAGGTTTCCATTTAGGCAATAATCCTTTTTTAAGGAACTTAATCGAAGGGTGCACGATCAGCCGCTGCTCGAGAAGATGATGCTGAGCCTCCAGCCTCCGGTGCCGCTCCTCGAAACGAGCAGACCTGAGGGCCACACCTTCGTGTCTGCACCACTGAGGACGCGCTTTGCTCTTCCCTCCCCCACACACCCGCCAGTAAAGGAGCAGGGCGCGACACTGGAGCGTCACACGATGTGGCGTTGGGCTGAGTAGCGAACTGCGGTCCTCAGGTGAGGACATGAGCGTGAGAGCAACGCGGTAACATAATGGTGATCTGTGGGATTCTGTGTTCATGTACCAAACATTCGCATTTGTCAGATGCCGATGCTCTGTGAATGCAGTAGTCTCTGCTATGAAAATCATTGAGCACGTCTTAGCATTATCTCTGAAGCCAAAATTTATTCGTAAGAGGAAAATATCTCGTCAATGCGTCAAAGCGAAATGTTTTGCAACAATTGACGACATTACGTAAACAAAGAATGTATTATTTTATCCAGCCTAGGCACCATTCATTAACTTAGAAGATGCAACGGTGCTATTCCTAAACCAGTATTACAAGGGTCGATGGCGTCAGCTTAGATGTTTACATGGGCCAGACGGCTGCTAATGATTAACATTTCAATGACCATACACGGCCGTCACGTACAGGATTATAAACTCAAATGATGTACTAAGCGAGGCACAAACCTCGGGAACGCCCATCATGCTCAGATTTTTCACTGCTACACGCCTTTGTCTTGGACCAACCAGTGCGAGCCGGAGCCCTTCCCTCTCTCTGTAGGTTCGTGTTGTCACCTCAGTCTGAGGGGAGCGGTAATGTAGTGCGGTCGTGCCGGTCACTCGCTCTTGGCACGCTCGCTGGTGACTCTCAACACTCAACCTTGTGAACGTGAATTTTTTTGCCCTGAAAAACTGCGAGACGCGTTCCGATGGCGCTCGACCAGCGTCGGTGCTTCACCTCAAGTGTAGATCTTGAAATTTACTTGCTGTGAGATTTGTGCTGTTCCACTACTTGTTTCCACGTATCCCACTAGCCTATTTTGACGTCAATTTAAAATTCATACCGAAAAGATTGACTTGAGATGCTGAAACGTTCGAGATTTAAGGTAGTGTAAGAAAAGGCGCCCATGCATCGTTTTCGGCCAATTTTACATTGTGCGAGATAACCAATACTTATGAATTCTGTCAAAGTGTTGTTCACGTATTGGTAATGACTCTGCACCAGCACATTTAAAATGAATATAGTAATATTAGGTCTTTTTTTGTACAGGGATAGTGTGCTAGTAAGGTTATGATTCGTTTTGATGAAGTGATGTTCATCTTGTAGAGTAATGCTCTTGTTGTTGGTTTGATATTAAGCATTGCGCCACTTCATTGTGTACATGTGCTTTTTTTTTAAGAACCAATGCCGCTGCCCACATCAATGAGCGTTCTTGTTTATTGCCTCATATCTGACACTCCTCAATTTCTCGTTGAACTTTTACTTCTGCTACCGTCTAGTGCTCAAACATTTTGTCTCTTAAGAGATCTTGTCCAGCGATGCACAAGAATCGATGAACGAAATTACTGAGCAATACTTGAAATTGTGAATGCGTATCCATGTGCGATGGAAAATACAAAGTAACGTTCAAGCTCTACACGATGTAAAGCCCCTCGCGCTAAGAAACCCCACTTAAAGTCATACACCGCTAGGAGTCATGCTCCATCTGCAGGCGTGCTTTCTTGGGGCATGACTTCGGGTGATTTATTACTTCAGGCTTATCTTATCACGTCGGCAACGAAATCATTTTGAGCTTGAAATTTACCTTGCACCATCTGCAGTTATGCTCGCCTGGAGTCATACTCTGCTTGGAGTCATGCTGCATGTGGTATTAAGCTCCTGCACTCCAGTGCTTCATAATCTCTTGCATCTGCGTTGCCATGCATGAACGGCACAAGCGGAAGAGCGAATGCAAATCACAGGGCTTAGCAATGCAGACATTGTTAATTTCTTTTGCACAATTTGTGTTGCCTTGAATTTGTCTCGTCAGTTCTAGCGGTGGTACCACTGAAATTGAAATTTTTGCCACGATTGTTAGCGTTGTCAGTTTTCCGTCATTGCTCGCGTTGCCATGATAGTCAATAGAACCGGAGCTACTAGTATTCCATTGCGTGTATTTCCAGTATTGATCGCATTTAGCGCGATGCAATAATGACAGAACGGCTGCGCTTAATATCGACTTAGGCAGACAAAGCCACAAAACTTAGAACGTTTGATTCGCAGTAAAATATCCCCATAGCCAAAAAAATCAGTTCATGGATCTATCGTCGTTTACGTTAAGCAATGAAGCCTAGCAGTCAGGGCTTGTCAAAATTTTAGCTAATTTTTCGACCGTTGCGATCATTTACACCTAATCTAAAATTGAATCAGCATTGGTGCGTCTGATTCTTAAAAAGTAAAGACTAAGGCGAAAATCGCTGTACGTATGATCATTTTATTAATACAAATAATGAAGTCTAAATAAATGAAATTGAACGTTTCGAACTAAACAGTAAACTGTTCATCTTCGGCGAAAGAATTCTGCGACAAAACAAAACGAATACGAGTAAATTAAAACTACACTATACAAAAGAATACTACAACATGGACAGAAAATAGTCGTAGATCTAAAACTAAAACTAAAAATTAAAAATAAAACAATTTAAACAACACCTAAACTAGTGATTACGCATATGCGACGAGAAAAGGAAAAGCACTCTGAGTATCATGTAGAGGGGTTTGAGCTTAAAGATGTATAGCGACTCAAGGATGCGTAAATCAATCATGTGAGTGACACCTGCAAGGATTTCAAATGATTCACAGAAACAGGGACGTTACAGTTTTCAGCATGGGATCGAACAGAGGACAGTGGAGGAGAACCAAGAGGACGACCGGTTCTACAGCTGCGCCCAGCGTGCTCGGTAACTCTGGACATAAGAGTACGACAGGTAGAACCTACGTACTGTGCTTCCCAACGTGAACAACTAAACTGGTAAACCACAGAGGAGCACATAGCAGGGGGCTGCTTATCCTTAAAGCGGAAAAGGGAACCGATTGTAAAATTGTTGACACATAAGAATAGGATGAATTTTAAGTTGTGGAAAGAACATGCTGATTAGAAGTTGAACCTCCTGATTTAACTTAATCGACTGGTGTCCAAAGTAAGGATCATCCATAGAGCGTTTAAAGTTTGTTCTATCTCCCGATATATACATCAAGAATTCCATTTTTTTTACGACAATTTTTCTTAAGAATGGTTTTCCTTTATTTACTTTCGATAAACAAATCGGTAAATTTTTGTCCAAAATTTATGATCACACGCCGGCACTCCAATCATGTAATCAGCAGAAGTTTTTCCTCAAGCTTCCTTACTTTGGACACCAGTCGATTAAGTTAAATCAGGAGATTCAACTCCTAATCAGCAAGTTCTTTCCACAACTTAAAATTCATTCTATTCTTGTCAACAATTTTACAATCGGTTCCCTTTCCGCTTTAAGGACAAGCTGCCCCCTGCAATGTGCTCCTCTGTAGCTTACCAGTTTAGTTGTTCACGTTGTGAAGCACAGTACATAGGTTCTACCTGTCGTACTCTTATGTCCAGAGTTACCGAGCACGCTGGGCGCAGCTGTAGGACCGGTCGTTCTCTTGGTTCTCCTCCGCTGTTCTCTGCTCGATCCCATGCTGAAAACTGTAACGTCCCTGTTTCTGTGAATCATTTAAAATCCTTGCAGGTGCCCCTCACATGGTTGATTTACGCATCCTTGAGTCGCTATACATCTTTAAGCTCAGACCCCCTCTAAACGATACTCAAAGTGTTTTTCCTGTTCTCGTCGCAAATACGCAATCATTGTTTTTTTTTAAATTGTTTTATTTTTTATTTTTTCATTTTCAGCTTTAGATCTACGACACTTTTCTGTCTATGTTGTTGTATTCTTTTGTATGGTGTAGTTATAATTTACTCATATTCGTTTTGTTTTATCGCAGAATTCTTTTGCTGAAGATGAACTGTTTAGTTCGAAACGTTCGATTTAATTAGGTGGACTTTTTATTTGTATTAATAAAAAGGCGATACGTACAGCAATCTTCGCCTTACTTTTCACCTACACCTAAATGAGAAGCAAATGAAAGCGCTTTGAATGATGTGCGAGGGACGAACGCAGCAGCAGGGCGCCAGGTGCAACGTAGGACACGCAGGACCGCAACGTCCCAATGCTCCCGTGAACGAATTGCGCAAGATTCCCGGCCTCTGAGAGGGTCGCGCAGCAGCAGGTGGTGCAGAATAAGCGATGCAGTGCAGGTGGTGCAGTGCAGGTGGTGCAGTGTAGGTGATGCCGTTCAGGTGGTGCAGTGCAGGCGGTGCAGTGCAGGTGGTGCAGTGCAAGTGACATCGTTCAGGTGGTGCAGTGCAGGTGGCGCAGTGCAGGTGGTGCATGTGGCGCAGTGCGGGTGGTACAGTGTGAGTAGCGCAGAACATTGATAGCTCCCAGCATTAGTTTGTGCATCTCATGCCGGCCAGTGCCGCTAGAAAAGATGCAATCCAGGCCCGTTTGTATGATCTATAACCAAATTCAGGTAAACTTTATGTGCAATCTTTGGCTAAGAAGTTGACTTTTATTTTGAAATGCCTCGCCTTGAAGATTTTATTCAAGAATCTGTTGAAGTTACATTGTTACACATTAGAGTAATGCTCGTGTTTGTGATGCTGTTGGTGCTCTTTCCTGTTAATGCTGAAAAATACGCTCCGTGCCTTAATATTACGCTGATATTGCCGTCTATGCCTTGATTCTCCATCAGAGGAAATGAATTGAGGTAATTTTTCGCGTTTTGAGTTTCAAAAATTCAATCAGAATTTGTGATGAAGCAGTTTTTTCATCCTTTGTCCACCACAGTGGAAGCCCGAGTGGGTGATGTTGATCGCGTAAAAAAAGCATTGCGTCGGAGGCAGCCAAGAGTGGCTGTCTGTTTCCCATTCAGAAAGTAACTTGCTATTGAAATGTGCGCGCTGGAGTCCGTAGAGTTTCAAGTAAATTTAATCTCTGCGATTGTTAACTGCGCGCGGTCAAAAAGCTGCCGGTCCTATTGACCAAATTATTTCTTACCCAGATTCCTGATGTAATTGAACGATCAGCAAAATCAATCACGATCATTCAATATTCGCCACACAAAGTACGAATTGTTTTTTTAAATAATAAGGCTACCTCGAAGTTTTTGGTGTATAAGGTGACTAGGTAAATACAGAATAATAAATTTGTGACAAATGTAGACGACATTTCAAGGCTACTTATCATCAAGCTTTTTTCGAAGAAGAAAAATGTTCCAAATTACAGTCTGAGTTCATTTTTCACCAGAGCCCGGCGAACTATGTCGTACATTAATTTCGTTTTTATCAGGTGCATCAGTAAAACAGCTACTTGCGTTTTGAAGCATTTCCTGCAAATCACGAAGCGAACATTTTTCGCAATGGAAGACTATTTATGATGACGTAGTTTCCCATATCAATATCAGGTCTTCGTGCTAATTGAATACTTGTGCGAGGCCGGAGTTCCTCTTGGAACTTCGGCAACAACACAGGGATGTCTGTTCGAGTGGAAAGAGTCACAACTTGAGCCCAAGTGCACTTCTGTCTGCAGTGCGTGCTCAGTTCAACACTATGCCATTCCTCTCCTAACAGCTACGTCACTATTATTCCTATCGTTTCTATACTTTTTCACTACTTTCCTGAAAGTTATAGCACTACTCTCATGGTAACTATACCTCTATTTTCTATTCTCCACTAGTCTTCTCATCATTGCTACACAACGCAACTACCTAATTAATTAGTACACTACCGCTCTTCAGGAAAATGCAGCAAGAAAATGTATTTCATGAATCTCATTTGTACACATGTACAGGAAGTAAAATTCACTGTTTGAAACTTTAGTTTTTAAGGAATGAATTTAATTTCTTAGCAGAGCAGCCAATTTCAGATGAAATTACAAACAGGACATTCATGTTGCGTAGATTTAACGTCGTGTATCAAACGCCTTCCTTTTTCATTCCAAATTTTGTAGCTCGCAATGTGCACTGAAAATTTGAATTGCCGTTTCAAAATATACATGGCTGATATTTTTGCTTCGAATTGAGCGAGAGGCAACAGGTCACTCGGTGCAGCTGCGTGGCGTCGCGCCCAGCGGCCCCGCCTCACAGGGCGACCAGTGTCCGACTAATATTCTTCCTACTTAGTGTGAATTGAAACCCGTTGTTCAAAGATTTTTGTCGTTTCTTTCTATCAGGGATTTAGTTTTCTTCATCACATTTCTACTCTGAATCTATCTTAATCATTCTGCGTAGGCTACTACTACTATAAACATCGACTCTTAATTGAAATGAATTTTTAATAACCATTACTTTACTCTTCATTGCATAAATTGTTGTTTGGTTGCAATTGTATTCATTTCAATCAACCGCGAGCATTCACTGTTCTGCAATGAAATCATTATGCTTCTTGGAGTCAAAATATCGGCAAACTTTTAGATAAGTGGGAGTTGAATGAGGACGTCATGCTGTAGACTAACGAAATCTAAAAATAAGTTGAAAATCAACTCAGTTTTAAATTTTCGATCAAAAATCCAAAAGAATTAACATCATATGCCAAATTTCACAGAGAAAAATTTTGCTCAGCACGAGTTAGAAACAATATTATTCTCCGGTCAAAACCGTAAGCTTCATGAACTGCAACGAAACCATAGCTAAATTCTATTGCTGTATTTTTTTGTCATCCCATGAGAACAAAAATACTGCCTTAAACTTTAGAGCAGAGTTTTACGTAACCATTTCCATAAATCCACTGGACTGTTCTTACATTTTACTCTTTACCGACAGGTGTATGACAGGTAGCTCACTGGCTATTATTGGTTCTTTTTTCCATTTTTAACCTAACGGTGTTCGGATCTGTGTGTGTTTTCATATTAGCTTTAATTTCATTGTCGATGCTGGAAGAATTCCTGAAATATCATATTTTAAATTTTGATTTCATGTGTGTTTTTTGAGAAAATTTTAAATTTTACTCCTGTTCATCGTTCTATCCTTCTCACTGAAAATTTGGTCAATCTTTTTCAGCAACATGAAAAAACTCCTCGTTATCAATTAAGAAGAGTTGACAGCGGGACCGGGGCAGCATGGACTTTGGAGTTCCTTGCCTTCAAAACAAATGCTTGTAGCAGCGCAATGACTTTGAACTCAGCGCTGACCATTAAGCACAAAGACATCTGCAGCGTAGCTGCTTTACGACGCAAAGAACCTCTGATGAGTGACATTAACTGCATGAGACGCACCGTGATGCCTGGCACTTTGCAACGCTACCAGATTATTAGAGCCGTTCATCACAGTGTCAGAACTGTGACACATCTGATGAACACTCTGGTCCTATTAAAAGTTCCCATACTTTCCTTTTCAAAACTGAATATGTTATTTCTTCATATACTGAGTTGCAAAATAAGCTTGAATGAGGAGACTGCATATGCAAAAAGTGATCTGCAATAAAATCATGTTAAAAATTAATATGAAACTTTTCTGTCTCATATTTCTTAATAAAAATGAAGCTTATGAACAGACAGTAGATGGAACTGTAGTACTGAAGTCACCCTCTTTAAAATATACGGTGAAATTTTAACTTGGTGCTCAGAGTAGAAGGCTTCCAGCTATTGAGCCATAACGACAATATCCTCATCCTACAGAGACAAGTTGCTTTAATGGCTACCACCTATCATGCCATTGTTACTTTCCCTCCCTTGCACCCACATCACTTGAGAGTCGAAGCACGGAGAATAACAGTCCCAGAGAGGCAGCACCGAACGACAGGCGGTAAACACGCACTCGTTGCACCGCCTGTCTGCAGCGCTCACGGTTGCGACAACAATTTTTCAAAATGCCATGTACACACATTATATATACTATATACTCTATAAACTCTATTTATAAATATTTTAAAAACAAGTCTAAAATGAACAATTTTGGTTTTTTAATATTATTTAATGTTATTGGACACTTCTCTTTTTTTAATCTGTCCGAGTATTTTACCTCCAATCGATACTGAATCTCTACGTACAGGTATGTCCAAACTTTCCTAACTCAACTTACCCATTATATTTACCTTTACCTTAATTTTAACCTCAACATCAACCATGTAAACAAAATCTATTTTCATTTAAAAATAAAATTGATCTAATCTAACTCAAAGTAACCTCACCTAAACTAACTTTACATCACCTCTAACCTTCCCTACCCAGCTCTAACATTTAAAAGGTTTAAAAATAAATTCGGCAGGTAGCCCTAACAGCAAATTTCGGTGTAACAGTTTAGGTCATCGTCTGCCCGGCGCACTTAAGGGAGAGGAGGCAATCTCACTCCAGAAAATTTCATGTAGTGATGTCGTATGAGCGCATTGAAGAATTGTACAAATTAAAAATGTCGATGAAAAATAAGAAAACAACAATATGCGAATGGAAGTAATATGTTACTCATGATAAGGCAGAAAACAGTAATTATAAGAAATAAAAACATTTTAATCTGTACAAGCGATGAATTATGATGATTAAAACATTCGGCAAGAAATGAAAAGTTGCGAAAACTAGCTTTAAAAACACCACAGTTCATTCTGCTACAGCCTCGCATGACAGCCTCCATCTGTCACCGTGAAGGTCCCTACGTTCCTTAAATATTCTTCCCATTGTACTTTCTGCTGCCCGATGGCCTGCGTGGCGCCAAGTAAAGCATTCATGTACCATAACCCCGTCACCTGAAATTAGAAATGCACTTATCTTTTCTTTGGCAAAATACTACGTGTGTCAGCTAGGCGTAAGCAAGTGATTGAAAAGGGTGCTGATTTTTCCATCATAATATTCTTTTGTTTTGATTGATGAGCCTCGCTCGTTGTACGGGGTGCAGCCCAGGAGCAATGGCTAATACTTCCTAAAGAATTAACGAGTTTTTCGCCGAGTTATTTGTTGTGAACAAACAACTGCGTCTTGCAGGCAGAAAGTTTCTCGGTTGTGTGTGTCAACACACAGTCGGCATGGTCAACATTTGGAGAAAATATCGTATAACTACACGGAAAAGCATAAATATTTTTCTCTGTTTTATGCGTGAGCTGTTTTAAGGAAGTAAGAATGGAGTATAAATAATAAAATGTCATGTTCTCGTGAATGTCCCAGCGTAATGTCTTCATGTTCTCCAGCCTGTGAACAATGTGTTTGTCTGTAATAACGTTTCTTTATGATGTTTATTGCGATCTTTCTGTCTTCTGATCATTTGTAAAGTTAATTGGTTGCACTCGTATTTTGAGAAAAGCATTGGTCAACCTTTTCATGAACCAATGACCATGTATTCTGAAGAGCTGTTCATTGCGTAAGCGAGCTGATCGTTATCTCCCACGGAGTTGGAAGAACTGGTTGTAGCTTTTTTGTCAAGTTTTAAATAATGATCAGAAAAAGGTAAATTTTGGATAACGAACATCACTAGACATTAAAATAATATTTTGGAAGAGGTTTTAAGGTGCTTGACAATTTTTCGCTGTCGTTTATCTTACATATTTTTATGAATAGTAGTAGCTGAGAAAATATGATCAGCATTTGGACACAAAGCGCAAATTCAGGACAGTTAACAACGGAACACATCCGTCCCCTATTTTGCATAACAGGTTTTGTGTTTCATTCAGCTGGGCTCGAATCTGTATGTATTTCTTCCGTGACGTATGAACTGAATGTTTCAGAAGCTATATTTCTGTCAGTTCAACCGTGGCAACTTGTTTATCGCGTTTCACCGAATTTCGAAAGACTTGAGATACGGAAAAAATTAATGACTACATCATATGTTAAAAAGGACTTTACAAATAGAAAGCCAAACATTAACAAACATTGAATTAAAAAGTTTTTATCCACAATGTAGGCGATTAAATAAAATCCACTAAAAAAAAGTCATGAGCATTTATTATGCAGAATCACTCACGCAATGGCCAGCGTAAGTGCGCAGTGGGACTCAGTGTGATAGTTAAAGTGTTGCTTGGATACGTGAGATGGCAAAGTCGAATTTATTTGCCCCAAACGCCAAGAAAAGATTGGCACAAAGAAGTACGCTCACCATACGGCAGCTACAGGCCGAGCAGCGCCTCTGTACAGGTGTGAGATAGCGAGGATGACAAGCACTGCAGGGGAGGCTACACAAAAAGCGTGAGTGTGAGGCCGGTACCTGTAATGTGGCCAAGGCAGTGCGCTGAGTAGTCGTACGGACTGCATATATTTGGCGCTTCTTCAGCTTACGGCGCTCGCTCCCTGCGTCGTCGTGCTGACCGCTGCCACAGTCAGCTGATGAGCGACACTGCGTCAAAAGTTTTCCTACTAAGTTTCATCTTTGATTCATTACAACTCTAGTATCCGCTACTGAATTTTTTGCTTGTTATGAACATCCACTGTGAATAAATTGGACGAGTTGTAAAATTTGCTTTCATTGTGGCGATCAAAACCGTTAGGTCTTCGAGTACATTGATGAAAAGAGAACGATAGCAATTACATCTTAGACCAATGAGACAAATTACCTCAATAATAATAAGAGAGCCATTGATCGTTATCAAGTACACGAATGGTTAGAAAATAGAAGAGTGCAGAATTTTAGCACTACATAGATGCTACCTTCCACGACCACTGTTATTGAAAGAACCATTGCATCAATAGCACGCGCATTGATGATTGGAATCGCGCCACAGAACATTCTGACAATCAAACAACAAATAATGTAAGATTTGCCTATGTGCATGCTAATCAATGCGCAAAATTAATAATTCGAATCAGTGTTGCCGAACTGCAGGACTAAGCTCTGCGTGACCTGCATAATTTGGCACTGACCATTCTCTCGCCAGGTGACCTTGGGAGATCTACAGCACAGCATTGACGGTCGAGGTGCATAATGTGTGAGCCATATCTCTGCCTCCCGCATTATATCTCCCCCTCCTCCTCCACCGCTGGCTTTTATTTGCCTGCCGAGCAAAAACCTGTCACTGCGACGATGAATGTGTTCTGTAGAGTCTGAAGAAAACTGTTACACTCAATCTTCTACTTGAGGTCAAAAATTCATCCCCAGGAAACGAGCTTCTCTGTCGTCATATTTGCAGCTGAATTTAGCGCAAACACAACCCTAACGCAACTTTTATGAAGGCAGCGCCTGTAGGGATTCATGTCGCAGCTGTTGTAAGAAATTACGTAACTGAATTTTTCCGGATACATCTCTACAGATCACACGTACACACCTATTTATACGTTTCGTTAAATTCATAATTCCCTGGCACCGAATTTTAGGCTCGCCATTTTTTTGTAGCGATGTTCTGAGTGCTAATTAGAGTTGCAGGACGTTGGAGCGCTGGCTGCGTAGATTCTGTGCTTTTTATTTCCGACCTTTTACTAAGGCAGCAAGCATGACTGCTCGTGAAGGGCGTGTTTATCAATGGAGCTTCAGGGGTATGCATACTAATTGCGCATGGCGGGCTCGAATATTATTTATTCTGATTGTCAGATGTGAGGGCGCAACCGGACATGAGGCTTGCTCCTCATGGTTCCAAATGAAGTTCAGAATTAAATTACCTGTCCGACGCTAGACGAAAGATGTATTTAAATTAGAGATTAAATCTCGACAGAATATCATTTACGCTCTGATTAACATTGTCATGGAGAATGATGAGCACTCAAAGGGAACACAAGTTAATTTTACAGCCGACAAAGTACGTCAAAGACCTTTATAAAGTTGAAAACAAGAGAGTTTTAAACAGATTTTGTTTGCACGTCCGAATTCCAACAACTAATTTCAGTTGAAGCATAAAAACTGGCAGTTGTTGAATGAAAAGCAGAATTCCTGTGCTAAGAACCGTGTTTCTCGCACCACAAAATACTCATGTTAGAAATAAAGAAGAACCAAAGGCCTTTGATGCCAAAACTGTGTCAATGGGCGGCACTAGAGATGTGAGCCTGGAAATGCACAGCACGGGTGGACTTCAGAAGCAGCTTGAGAGTCAAGCAACTGCATGCTGAATGTGATGTTCTGCTTTTCGTCTAACCTTGCCTTGCAGCCATGAAAATGTGCCATTTTTGTATTTATAATATATAGGGCATCGAGCTTCACGGCCTAATAATTTCTTCTCTTTGTCCCATTACCATGAATAAGAGTTTCAATTTCAATTATGCTGATGAATATTAAGTTCCAGCTCTTATAATGTTAAAATCACGATAGCAAGTTTTAAAAGAGTCTACTACTCTATAAATGAGGTTTTTCTTTCTGAATTTCATGAATATGGAATTTTAGCATACAAGCTCTGAAAAGAAGCTGAGGTCAAGTGAGCGAAAAATTGACGAATACTCTGGCATCGCAACGAATACTCATCAAACAACTCTGCCACCGTACGCTGTCGTGGCTCCATTTTGTGGACAAATAAACACCATAACAAACGAACAGAAAAAGCTCCGGAACACAGCATTAAATACGGGATATGGCTTGGGACAATGAAAGGCGAAGGATGAGGCAGATGTTCTGGCTCATTTGTCTGTCCCTGGATCGCTTCGGGAAGCAGGGGTTGCTGGGATGTCGAGAGAGGAAGAAGCTGGGGTTTCAGGAGTGGGAGAGCTGGGATGTCAGGAAAGGGGAGCAGGAGCAGTGGCCAGATGAGCTTATTGTCTCACGCGCATGATTGGGCTCGGATGTGTTTTTGGATTGCATGGCGCCTCTATTCTGGGCTCTTTGCGGCATTGTTTTGTATACAATACGAGAGGACAATAATACTCACAGTTTTAGGAACTTCGTATTGCTTTACCTGATTGCGCAACTTGCGCCTCTGTCGCGATGAGAAGTAACAAAAATTTTAAGGTGCAATTTTTCTCGAGACGAATAACCCCATCGTTTGAGAGTTTGGAGTAAAATGAAGGTAAGAGCTGGTGGCATATGTAAGTTATGAAATATTTAGCTCATTAGTACATAACGAATGATCAATGTGGCATGGAGCGTTGGCTGCCGCTTCTAAATGATAAACTTTACCATGAAGATTCTATGTGATTAAAGTTTAAGTACCGTTAATGGAAGCAACTGATTTAGATGACGATCTCAAGAGATGAGTAAGCATTCAATTGCCCAAAATATCGTTGAATACTTACCACAGCTCAGGTATGCTCAATTTTTAAGGAGTCTCTATTGTTCGTCGTTTCTCAAATTTGGTTTTGTTCAGAGGAGTTAGTCGGAAGCATTAAATGGCAGCGCTTCCGTGCGGTATTTTTCAGCATTGCTGAATACCGGCCAAGGGTTACGGGTACAATTTTGATGCCACGTACATTTACAGTGCTGGAGAAGAAGTTGAATTTTGGGTGCTGATTTTTAGCATCAGGCAGTCGTCCAATCCCCAAAGCGGAAGGGGTGAGAGTAGGGGGACACAAAATAGAATGCAGGGCTTTATGCCGGTCGTAAAATTGGAACGCTAGAAGACAGGTTATTGGGCATTTACTGATGTGCGGCGGTTTGAAATAACTTGAGCAAACCAATGCCTGGATTCTATTCCAAATGTGGATGTTGAAGTTTATTAAAATGGAAAATAAATGAAATTATTTTTTTCGATCATTGGGATGAGATGAAGATAACTCTGACTGGATATCGTGTGTTGCAATATAATTGAAAATTCATTGAACTCGTGAAAATTGCCACAAGCTAATAAATTCCTAAAACTGGCTCTCATTTGAACCAGTTTACGCGCGCGTCTGCAACATTGCGATGTTTTAAAAGAATGCGTCAGACGTGCGCTGCATAGGCATTTCAAACGCAAAAATTCGGACATGTGGCAGAGCTGCAACAAGCACTAACCTCCCATCAGCTTAACGTAGAAGTTAACGCGGAAACATGAACCGCAACGATATAAATAAATATTACCGAGCGGTTAAATATACACTGATGCTCATTGGAATAAAAGGAAAGCTTTGTGAGCGGCTACACTGTAGCTCATGTCTTGAGTTCCGCGCCGGGGTTGCAGGCCGGGGTTGCAGGGTCTTTTGTGCCGTATAATATTGATTTATTTACTTCATGTTCTTGAAAATTCGAAAGAAGTAAATTATCAATTAAAGTCAGACGTCTGATATGTAAATCTGTGAGTTACGATCCTAACGCTGGACAAAATAGGATCGCTCACATGGTAAATAGATTTTCATAAAAGAGATACTCAGCGCTATACCGTAGAGTGTGAATAAAAACAAATTTTCCCCGAGTTTAGCATATTGATTACTCAGAACTAACAACCATAGGGAAATAAGTTTAGTGTCGTTTGCAGTAAAGTTTCATCTTTTGATACCAGCTCTAGTTCTTTTACTGTTGATCATTTAATTTCGGCGGAATGGTGTTCAGAGTGAGGACCGTCTCTTTCTGACTTGCGAAACATATGATAGAAAATTTCTGAGTGCATCCCAGCGTTAGACTTTGGGCCATGGAGAGACAAAGAAAAATTGCTCATGCCGAACGGCACGTGAGAACTCCAGACGGAGCTTCAAGCCACAGATCTGCTCGTGTGAGAAGCTGTCTAGAAGAAATTTGTCGGGATCGCGTCATAGGAGTTGGGCATGCAGTGAAGTGTAAACTAACAAAGCCCCGACCTTACACCTTCTTATTTCTTTGTTCGGAACTTCTAACACAACCGTGCATTTAAGACTTCTCCTTTGGACACGCAGTGTACCCGTAATGGAATCACAAAGTATACCAACATTTTTAAAAACAATTCTCAGTTAAATGGAGAAGTAATGAAAAAATGAGAGAAGGATACTAAAAAGTCTCAACAATAGCTGCTGATAATGAAAATCCATTGTTGTAAAAACTTCGTTTACCTGATTCAAATGATGCCGATTAATCATAACGCTAACAGTATTTATCATTTTTCATAAATCTTCCTGCTTAGTGTTAATGAGGATCATGTACAAACAGATGCACAACTAAAGGCTTTCATTTCATCAAAAAATTCAGAAGCGCCATATTTCATTTCAATCATTCTCCTGTCTACAATAGCAGCGGAAATAAGAAACAAAAAATATTCCTTTTCTTCTTCTATAAATAAATTAAATTTAACAACAATTGAGACCAAGCCCATCTCAAAGTGATAGATGATTTTTGTGCAATAAATATACCGTACTAAATTGAGAAACATTTTTCTTGGGCACCCAGTATAGTGTTCGGTACAAAACTTCATATTACTGATTCCCAAGAACTAAGCTTGATCAGATAGATTTCATTACAGATGTTGGTGCTGTGAATATAAAGACAATCGTTATTATGCATTTGCAGTAAATGTAATTTATTAGACGATACTAAGCCTCCTTCCGCTCTACAGTAACATGAGAGTCAATTAAACACAGCTAGAAAACATGCTTGCGAGGGGATAAATTACAGAATTTCTGTCTACTTGCTTTTAGTAATGTTATAGAAATAAGAAATTAGTCTCACGATTACCAACACAGAAAAGTTCAACTCATCACTTAATATAAGAGAAAGATCATTTGTTGTTTTTGCCTTTCTTCCACTTCAGATCTCAACGCCAGGTCGTGCGCTCGGAGTTTCTCCTTGTTAGCAGTTTTGAGGTTTCTTCTTCGCGCATTGCGTAAGAAAAAGAGCTAAATGTTGCTGCTCTAGAGACTCAGCGCCTCGAAGCTTCCTTGCAGTATTCAGGGTGCTGAACTGTGAGTGCATGCTATACGTGAGTACTCATCCTGACCAAAAATTAATTCAAAATAAGCACAAAATCCATTCTGTTAAGATAATAAGTGGATTGTACAAATTTAATTGAAGAACGAAGATAGAATTACGGGCAAGCCAATCATTTGTTGGAATTTTGGTTACAGAGAAATAAGAGATGAGCGTAGCTTCGGATATATAAATTTAGCTCGAGAAAATCCTAGAATAAGGTATTTTCTTCACTGTTAAAACGTATTCATATACTTGCAGTGTATAAATATAGGGCTAACTTCTGCTGCAGTCTGAAGATTAAGCAGATAAGCCTTGCTACATGCTTCCATGTAACCAGGGTTCGGTGGAAATTTTCGCAAGCTTTACTCATGAAGGACTTAATGTTTACAACTACATGCTACGACTGGTCGTAAATCTCAACACGTGACACCGTGTAGTAAAGTTCCAGGAAGACTCGGAGTGGTCCAACTTTTGTGGCACTGCTCGTTAGTGTTCAAGAGATTGAAAAACATCTTTGACTTGTTTAAGCTAATGAACGGCGCTGTGAGATTCGGAAAATGAAATTTGCTTCACTCTTTGCAAGTCAAATGGGAATTTTTGCAAATCTAGTAGGAGAATTCGTAAACTGTTGCGGTCAAATGCATGTATACCAGCTACCCGATTGCCAGGTTAATCCTTGTTTCAAAAGCGAAAAAGTGTCTATTCAAGACCACAAGCGTCCAGCAAGAAAAATTGCAATGAAAAGATGGGATGAAATTTTTAAAATTGGCTTTCAAAACCATGGAAATTGAAAATCTAACAATTTTTTTAGCATTAATAACCTAGCAAACATTTTACTTGTATTGATTTTCGTTATTTACAAATTCTCCACAGATTAATTCTTGGATTCCTCTCTTTTGCGTGCGCTTCTACACCCACTCTTTGCCGCGCTCGCTCTCCTCCTGAGACCGTCGCTCTTCCCTGCAGACCAGACAAGAGTGCTCCATGCAGTAAGAAAGCGTTTAAGAAATGAATGGCGGCGCTGTTCCAGTAAGCAGCTGTTTTCTTCCGCTGCAATGGCCCTCAGGCGCTCAATTAAGGAGCTGAGACGCCCTGTTTGTGCTGTGTCTCTCTCTCCTCCAATGGAGCTCACTGAACTGCGTAAGCGTGCAGAATTAGCTCACTTGCAGCTTATTCAGTTCGTGATATGTCTGTTTCAGGCATTTCAAAAATATTACCTTTTTAGACGTAGGAAATAGTTTGAAGGATAACAATCTTACCTACAAGCAAGTTGGTTCATTAGACATTACTGTTGAAGCATGGTAAAACAAAAAATTAATTCTTTAGAGCAACACCAAGATAAAATAAAGAACATTTAACTACAATAGCAGCGGAAAAAAGAAACAAAAAATAATCCTCTATTCTTCAACGATGTTCATGATTGACTTTCTCTTTCCCTTTTTTAATTCAAATTAGCTGCTTTAGTGATATGCGGTGCATATTACGATCACGAACAGGTGGAGGCAGTTGAGCATGTCTCTGTTTTATAAAATTTATAAATTTTAAATTAAAGGTTAAATTGAACATTAAAAAAGTATAAATTCTTGCAAAAACCATTCTCATTAACACGATTTCAGGATAATAAATTATTGAAATGACCTAAATTTTAATAATAGTATCCGGTACAGCTCGGCAGTCGGTGCTGTCCGGTAATGTAGGGTGTAATAGAGTGCGGGGCCCAGTTCGATCTGTTTTAAAAGATTAAGGTCAATAGTCGGCCTAGACCTTCATCAACATTCTGAGCCCGACTCTGGGAGATGAAGTGCAAGTCATGAATAATAAATGCTGCTGAAGCTTCTCTCTGTCGTCGTCTTTCACGATAGGTGAGAAGTTTTCATAAAATAAGAGCGTCCGCGTGGAGCGCAGTTCTCCTGGCAAAAGAGCAGTCCAAAGGGACAAGTCGGAATATGCAAATAGGAAGCCGACGATCTTTCATCTCTACAGTCCTTCGCAAGACTTGTTTTGCCTGTGTACCTGAAACGAGTTGGTGCTCCAGATACTAGGAAACATAAAATGGTAGAATATTTTGAATATAAAGGTGACTAACCACTCTTTTGCTAAAAATCTGAAAATTCGTTAAAGGTTGCTAAAGTTTGACCCATTAATACAAACACCATTCAGTGACTCTTAAACTTTTAAAAAAAATTTCTACCCTTCTCCGATCTGTGAATTTAGCTTTTTCACCGCAATTATGGCTTTTCACTTGAGCTCACAGGCGCATGAAACATTTCCGACTCACAATGGATGGGCCGAGCAGACGCGACTAAAATAGTACACTCTTCAACTGCTCACCAGTTGTTGCTGGTGACTTTGTCGCTTGCGTTTCAAACACCACAAGCACAAGCAAAACTGACGGCTCAATATTGTTTTACATGTGCCTGCACGCGTGCTTCTAACCAATAAGCCTCATGCTCTTTTTTATTGATAGTTTATTGTTGAACAGAAAATTTCTCGGATATTGATCCGATACTTTCACGCTTCACTTTTCGTTGAAGCTTAGGCTTGAGAAACGGAAAATTACTGTCACAAGCAGAAATAAATTTTCGTTCACGTATGAGACCATCGTGGTATTTGTTATGAGCATCAGCTCGTTGCTAAGTGAGTCTGTTTGTTAGCAACCTATGGAGAATGTTTCCTTTAAGCATTTGATGACATAATGATTTGAATCTTCACGCATTCACTCAGCAAACACGAATGACACGTCTGTAGAGGTCAAAATATTCTCGGCGTAATGGATGAACGCTAGATTTTGATCTGTGAGTTAAACTGATTTTGACTATATACGCTCCTATTCTCTCTACAATGTCATGAGAATATTAATTTTTCCGCTGAGTCCGTAAAGCCAATCTCGAAATTGTTCATCCGCTTCCGGTACTTTCGAGTCTCCACAGATGAGGTGTGACATTCCTGAGATTTGACCATGATTTGAGAGCAGTGATCTCTTCGCTGACCTCCACTTGAGCTGCCAGCAAGATGAAAATTCTGTAATATCATTCCTTCATTAAATATGTCTGAGCAAGTCAGTGGTTTGCTTTAATCGCAATCTTTTCAAAAATTTTAAAATAAAGAAAATTCCGAGAAACTTAATGATCTTTACTAAGAAAACATTTCGGAGTTCAGCTCCAGAATCATTTAAAAAACCAATCACTATGTTTCTGAAATGAAAGATGAAAATAAAATGAATGGTTGGCTTTAAAATATTTCAATAGAAGAAAAACAGTGTTGAAGAAGAAAAACAAAAATACACAAAATAGGCATAAAATTGAATTGAGCAGTTAATGAAGATATTTCTATCTATTTACTGTTTGCAGAGGGTATGAACTGTCCACATTGTTCAGCTTAGGGTTCTTCTTAAAAGTATGTATAAATTAAAATCCTGACACCATAAGGGGACGAAGCAGAGTCTAAAGTTTTGAAACCGGCAGGAGATGTAGGCACATTGCAATTTTTGGCATGATTCCGCTTTGCAGAACGCGATGGGTATGCTAACTGATTCCTTTATTTTTGTCAGTTAGTTTATCTTAAGCGTGTTTCAACATTATGGCGTCTGTGAGTATTGACTTCTATGTGAGTGTTGCCTTCTTTTTCTTATAGGAACCAGAATATTTAATTTAAGGACTTGATCAACTGCCTGATCTAAACTCTAGTTTTGACCTAAGTATTTCAATTTTTCTCTCTGAAGAGTTCTTATTGCGTGAAAGATATAGGGAGAGTGAAATACGTGGTTTTTAGTCTCTGAGGTCACTTGCAGTTCGCGTCCGTACATATCCGCGGAGTTTTGTTAGTTTTATATTTTGTGGGTCTCCAAAATTTTAACTGAATGTTTTTAGTCCGATATCCTATCATGGAACTGAAAAAAGATGGTCCGCAGCACTGCACAAATATTCTTGTATCTCCATGTTCACGAGCGCTGGGTAATGAGGCGAAATTTTTAGATTAAGGAATTACCTTCATTTCCTGCCAGTGCCGCCAATTTTACGGAGATGATGGAAGTCTAGTTTTTGTAGCGTGCAGTGAATTCGAAACTCCGAGATTTTCCCATCAAGGGAATGAAGTCATCGCGTGAGAGCAGCGATGCGAGTCTGCACCGAAGGACAACTTTTTGATGTGTGCTGCGCGCCAGGATTCGTGAAAACTTGAGTTTCTAAAAGAAATTAGCCGGCTGATAGACAAAAAGCAGTGTTGTTTCAACCAGCTTCGGACGAAAATACATTAGTATAAAATGATGTTTCTGATATTGCGACGATAAGATATATCAGCTTGGATAAAATTAAAATATTTAACAAAGTAAGTTTCAGCATTTTTGACAGGGGGCCAATGCCAGATCCCCAAACTAGAAACGGATCTGTGGAAACATTTCAAGAACTAACAATGTTGTTTATCTTGTTGTTTATTATACACATAACTACATAAATAACTATGTATCAACATTTTGTTAACATAAAAACAGAGAATAAAACAAACAATTGCCAATGCTCTGCTTTCTAGAAATGTATGAAACATTGTTTTTATTTATTAGATGTTAATAAATGGCAGTGAGATTTGAAACGTTGATAAATCGGCAATTAGTTTTGAGTTAAAATGATTTAATCGGTTATGCTCAAAACGTAGCTGTTTCTGATAGTTAAACTGACACAAAGACACATTTGCAGGCAAACGAGATGTAACGTTCAGCACATAGAATATTAAAACCAAGTTATTCCAGATCTGACAACTCGGCCATGTATTTATTTTGTATTTAATTGCCACTCATAGAAGCGTGTATTTATATTGCATTCAATTTCGGCTCAATTTGCATTTCATTGCAGTTGGAAAGGCAGAGTTGGCGTACACACTGTGTCCGCTGGTCTGCGTGCGCTGGAATGCTGGGCAGAAGGCGGCGCGCAGGCCACGGTAGACTGACTACCGTGGTGCAGCCCTCACTAGGTCTCGGTGTGTGGCGCACCTCCAGACACACCTAGCAACCAACCCGCGCCTGACCTCGGATCACTTTCGTTCATCTGTGTACACGCTTTGAGGTGTCGAGAAATAGCATCGTGCGAGCCTGGAAGCACAATCTACGGGCCGCATGCACACATGGAAGCAGGGCTGGCTGCATTATTGACAAGCATGAAATACGCCCCAAAACATAATCTTCATGCTTAGCGCAAATGAGGATCATGTGCAAATAGATGCATCACTAAAGCGTTTAAATTCATTAGAAAATTCACAGGCGCCATGTTTCATATCAATCATTCTGCTGATGTCCTTTCTGGTGCTGGAGCGCAAGAGCGGCCTGATGGCCAAGTTCTCATTCAATATTTCAGTGACTGAAATTGTTCTCCCATCATGGTTCACTGTCAAAGCTTCCAACTTTTCTACTTCCCTCATCCAACTTCCCACACCGTAACCCAGGCTTTAGGACTGAGACTCTAGATTGTTAACACAATCAATCGAAGGGTAAACAATAATTTCAAATGACACTGCCAGGAACAGGCGGAAAAAAAATTGATTCTAAGTACTCGCTCGAGTTAGCGTTGATTCTTACTGCTCTGAAGAAATGTGGGAGAGCCAGGCATGCAGTTCATAGAAGAGCTACTCGACTTTCACTTTCTTTTATTTAAGTCACGACAGTTTCACAGAACAGGACGAAGAACGTGACGTGAAATATCTGACTTGCTAATATTGTACTAAGTATATTTAAGGAAAGTTAAAGTGCAACGCCCTCTTGTTAGTAAATTGAATGAATTACAGTATATTACTACAAAAAATACAGCTGAAATGTTATTAGGCTAACTGTACATTTGAGGTCGAATTTGCTGCCTTCTGAGTGATCCGAACCGGAGCTAAAGAAAAAGTGACAGTCATTGTATCCTTTGCTTAGCTTCGCGGTACTAGCGGCCGAGATAATAAAGCTTCTGCAGTCGGCCTACTCTCGTAATTTTCTGCGAACAAAACTCGTGATACCACTTACTCTGGCCGTAGAAAAATGTACGAAAATTTAACCATCAAATTTCAGCAAGCATTTTAGCTCAAAAAAATCATTTTGTTACATGTACTTGACGCAGTATTTGCATTAGCAAGATTCTTCATTGATGTTCATGACTTGTGATATGAGAGAACAAATAAACACTTAAGTTTGTGTCAAATATAAACTGTCAAAGAAATCCCTCACAGGCTTTATTATTACACAAATTAGTTAAGCTGCGAGGTACTGCGGTCTAATTGAGGCTGCTCGAGTAACTTTTCAATGTTGAATTCACTAAAAATTAAAATCCAATGAATTTTTTTTGCGTACGATGACATTTTTTAAAAAATCTTAGAATTCGAAGTTCATTCGTTCAAATGCTTACCAACAACAATGGCGTAAATGAAATGACTGTGCAATGGAATAGAAATTGAAACTTGACTAATTAGTGTTAAAAAATCGAGATACATAATAAATTTCTTAGTTTTCTCTAAACAAGAAAATTTTGTTAAACACACATACACAATATTGCTATAGAAGAAGTTAATGCGCTGAACATTTCCCCGCTAACGCGTACGGCGGTGCCGACAATCAGTCAAGTGTTTGCGTTTCATCAGCTCGGCTCCGTCCACAAGCCGCTTGCTGCGACCGTCAACCGTAACTTCGTTTTCTTCATCAACTCGCTACGCTTATTGAATTAGGTGGGCAGTTTTGTTTCTGTTTCTTCCTGTTCAAATCAGTAAAGGCTACAGAGATGGAGAGATGTATACGCTAATTTTCACCGTGACTAAAGTGTTAGTCACGCCTCCATTCTCTTCTTGCCATATATAGCACTCACATTTTGAAGGTCACAATCTTGTCTCAAGTCTTGACCAACATCATGTTTTCACTTAATGCTCGACAATTACAATGCCATCATTTAATTTATATAATTCTTGGGGTGGCCCTAGTCTGCACAGCTCATTCACTTCCAAGGTAGTTGTCAACACAAAAAGCTCACATACCAAGAACCCTGCTCTGTCATTGTGCTTTTACAATTAGTCCGGACAAGTTAACAGCAGCTCTCTCCCTCATCCTCCATCTAACCCTCCTCCCTACAGCCCCCACTTGAGGTGTGTGGATATTTATGAGCATTGACCGTTATTGGCGGTCGAAGCGTGAGTTGGTGCTCCCTGGTGAGCTCTAATTACCAATAATATTCTCGAATAAAACTGCGCGAATTTCACGGTGCGATAGCTCCAGATAGGAGAATGGGCACACCATTATATATCAAGAAGATGAAAGCGCTTTAACGACCAAGAGTTATGTGTTGCTTTCTTGTTTCGGTATTTGCTGAAAATAATGTTTTGTGAAAAAACCCAATCAAAGGGAAGAAATCTTTGAACTTTGTAGAAAAAATTATTACTAATTTCATAATTGATGGTGTTTTCCAAGAAATTTGGTTTTCTGGTTCATGATAAGCTTGATTTATAAACCTCAGCGATATATCTAAATAAAATGAACATTAATGAATAGTATTCCTAAGTGGATGAATTGAGAAGGTGACGATATATGAAGTTTGTTTTATCACTTCTCTGATCACGTATATTTTGAAGTTGTTCTCGGCTGCTGGCCACAATCATTTCTGTTATGTTTCGCTTACTGCGGAGTATATTACTCCACAGAGCTAATTGTTCAGTTTGTCAGACACTGAAGGTCAATTTGACAGTGAAAAAGTAGTAACCTTTTCGTTGTTTTGCTAATTCTGTAGCAGCATTGCGAGATTAATCAGGGCAAAGAACGTTTGAAGTCGCTACACAACACAGGCAAACGTACACGAGTGCGACGCAATTTGCAGTCTTTTCGACGTCTTGCATGCACAGGCGGAGTCTACATTATTGACGCACTTTCGTTTTCCGATCTTCAATGACGAAGATAGAACGCTCGTCTGCATCCGTCAGCGTGCGTACAAATCCCAGTGGCACAACATGAGGCACATCAAATATTTAGAGGCTTTCACGGTGTGACTTCGAACCACTTGATTCACGAATTAACAACCTTGATCTCAATACAATATCATCGTTTTATCATTATTATATATCTGAGCGACAATACCATTGTACCTTCTGAATAAAAATCACTGTTCTGCGTATTGGAATTATCACTCACTGCACCACCTGCTCGCAGTCATGCCGCACTGCACCGCCTGGCTACAGTCATGCCACTGCACCACCTGGCTACAGTCATGCCGCACTGCACCGCCTGGCTACAGTCATGCCACTGCACCACCTGGCCACAGTCAT
>JACJUY010002012.1:47677-85218 GCA_014220935.1 Platorchestia sp. MABIK
ATGCTGTTCGTATCGACGATAATATATTTTTGATGGCGGTTCTTTTCCGAAAGGTGATCGTTGGCCAAACGTACCCTTCTTCGTAACGTTTATTTAAACACAACGTAGGGTATCTGAATCGTAAACCATTACACTGCTGGTGTAGACGTGTCGACTTCTGGTGTAGACGTGTCGACTGCTGGTGTAGACGTGTCGACTGCTGGTGTAGACGTGTCGACTGCTGGTGTAGACGTGTCAACTGCTGGTGTAGACGTGTCGATTGCTGCTGTAGACGTGTCGACTGCTTGTGTAGACGTGTCGATTGCTGCTGTAGACGTGTCGACTGCTGGTGTAGACGTGTTGACTGCTGGTGTAGACGTGTCAACTGCTGGTGTAGACGTGTCAACTGCAGGTGTAGACGTGTCAACTGCTGGTGTTGACGTGTCAACTGCTGGTGTAGACATGTCGACTGCTGGTGTAGACGTGTCGACTGCTGGTGTAGACGTGTCGACTGCTGGTGTAGACGTGTCGACTGCTGGTGTAGACGTGTCGACTGCTGGTGTAGACGTGTCGATTGCTGCTTTAGACATGTCGACTGCTGGTTTAGACGTATCGATTGCTGCTGTAGACGTGTCGACTGCTGGTGTAGACGTGTCGACTGCTGGTGTAGACGTGTCAACTGCTGGTGTAGACGTGTCAACTGCAGGTGTAGACGTGTCAACTGCTGGTGTTGACGTGTCAACTGCTGGTGTAGACATGTCGACTGCTGGTGTAGACGTCTAATTTGCTGGTGCAGACCTGTCAACTGCAGGTGTAGACGTGTCGACTGCTGGTGTAGACGTGTCGACTGCTGGTGTAGACATGTCGATTGCTGGTGTAGACGTGTCGACTGCTGGTGTAGACGTGTCAACTGCTGGTGTAGACGTGTCAACTGCAGGTGTAGACGTGTAAACTGCTGGTGTTGACGTGCCAACTGCTGGTGTAGACATGTCGACTGCTGGTGTAGACGTGTCAACTGCAGGTGTAGACGTCTCAACTGCTGGTGTAGACATGTCGACTGCTGGTGTAGACGTGTCAACTGCTGGTGTAGACGTGTCAACCGCTTGTGTGGAAAAGTATGGATTCGTCCGCTGCTTGCTCAAGCGCAGATCCACCACAACAGCTCAACACCCTGCACTGATCCAAGCAGCTACCGGGCCGCTCTTGTCCTGTAATTACTCACCCCGTAACCCGCATGCAAACATGCACGAGTAAATTACCACACCCAGACACACTAATGATATAATCTTCATCACATTGTGCACATTGGTTACTAAGCTCTTTGATAGCTACATTTTTTCAAAGAAATAAATACTATTAGCAAAGTGACTAAGTGGCGTTATTTGAATCAGGTTAACGAAGTTTTAAGCTTCCTCGTGAAAAGTATTTTCCCAAGAACTTTATTTAGCTCAATGACTACGACTCAAGTCGTATAATTAATTTTTCAAAGTTAACCTCAGGCAGAAAAATTCAAAGTTAATTTCTTATACATGAGACGAAATTACCACTCGTAACGTGCCTGCCTGAGGTTCACGCAAAGCTTCTAACTTGATAACTCTCTTAAATTAAAAGCCTCGTCGCTACCCTGAGCTCGCTGGGAACGAAGAATGGAAGAGCTGGTGTCATTCAGTTACATTGTACACAAATATGAACACCTTAAATTCTTCATGAAAACTTTTTTCTCTAAAGAAGAGAGTGAACTTTATAAACAGAGATTTCAACAATCAAGCCTGCTGCTCCTGCTCCTAATTTCAACCAATCAGACTTGAATATCAAAAATTTGAGCTCATCTTCCTGTCAGTGAGATCAAATTGAAAGAACGCTTGCATTTTGGTGGTGCAAACCATGCGTGGGTCTGATATTTCAGCGATTATGTTAGTTGTGTGTTGGAGAACGCTTACAGGATAAATGGGCCCATTTTTTGTTCTATTTATTGTCAATAGTATACTTCATAAAAGTTTTGACATTCACAACATAATTTCGTGGATGCGCATTATGTTCAGTTTTTTTTATCAAATGATCAATGTTTTGGTGTCGTATTTTCCGATTAAGTATAGCTACACAAATATAAGAAAACAGTAACATATATGTGATTTTTACGCGGTAAGAAAACGCTGATATTAACCTATTCCTTCCGAAAAAAAGTTTTGGATTTTTGTGAAAGTGAAATTAAATGTAAAGTCATTAGGATGTATTTAAAGCTGCTATGGAGAAAAAAATTATTTCCTTTCATTTCATTGATATCATTGGCGTTAAACATAAGTGCAGAAAATTGTGCGTATCAATGAAATGAGGAAATGGAATGATACGCATGGATTTAGAATTTAAAAGTTTAACCTAATCAGAAGCAGTCAATAGCGCAAAATTTGTGGCATACAGTGGAAGGCAAAAAATACAACACGTTGATATAATCGCCAGATTCCAGATTTGTAAACCACGAACGATTACGAAAATTGGACTATATATAAGCAATAGGATAAAAAGGCTAATTATGTACATCTGAAAATCACAAGTATTTAAAAGGAAAAATACACATTGGAACATGTATAATGTATACCGGGACAAAGATTTACATTACCCGGCTTTTTTTCTCGATTTCATGCATTAAAATTATTGTAGGATTATTCCACAATGTTCTAGCACATTCTATTATTTGGCAACCGAACTTTTGTCAGCATTCATCTCCAATAACGTGTCACTGGTGCAGCAACTCTTGCTCTGAAAATTCGCAAGAATGAGGACATCAGTCAAGGCCTTCGCAAACGTATTGTGGAGCTCCATAATGAAGGTATGGAATATCGGATGAGATGTGTACAGCTGTGTGTTCCTATAGCCTCGGTTGTAACCATAATACGTAAGTGGAAATCCCAGAATATGACACTCAGCAAGCCTCGAACTGGTCGTCCAAGGGAGATTAACGACCGTGCTGCTGGAAAATTGATCCGAACAGTAGTGCAAAGGCCTCAAATTTGCTCGTGAAGTATTGAAGGATGATCTCAAGGCATCTGGGATCGAAGCAAGTAAATACACGATCAGCAGGGAACTACGCCATGAAGGTCTACGCTCCCACACCCCCCGTAGGACACCTCCAAAAACATCACGTCAAGGCCAGGGCTGAAGTATGCCAATGACCATTTGAAAAGCCAGCAGCATTTAGAAACTCAGTACTGTGGTCAGATGAATTAAAATCGAACTATTTGGGAGAAACAACACAAACCATGTTTGGAGGCAACAAAGCGAAGAGTATAAACCAAAGTGCACCATACCCACTGTTAAGTTTGGAAGTGGCTCGATCATGGTGTGAGGATGTTTCAGCGGTCATGGGTATTAATGAATTTCACATCATTGAAGGAACCATTAATGTGAGGAATTATCGTGAAATATTGCAAGAGAAACTCTTACCTTCAGCTCGTTTGTTAAAATTGAAACGTGGATGAACCTTCCAACAAGACAAACATCCAAAGCATACTGCAAATGAAACCAAGGAATGATTGAAGATGAAGAAAATAAACATTTTAGAATGGCCAAGTCAATCCCCGTAAATGAATCCGATCGAAAACTTGTGGAGGGAATTGAAATTGAAGATTCAGAAGAGAGGTCCCAATAACATCATTAAACTCAAAGAAATTTGCATTGAAGAATGGGATAAGATTAAACCCGAAACTTTTAAAAGACTGGTAGTGAACTACTCTAAACGTCTCGAAGCCATAATAGTAATAACGGCTATGCAACGTAGTATTAATGTGTGTATAACTTGAAATGTGTTGTAAATTTTTCCTCACGTATTTATAATATGTATTCCTATATATTTTTTCTATTAGATATTTGGGGATTTCAGATAGATTATTAACCTTTTTATGCTATTTTTCATACAGGGTGTTTCAGAACATGAGGTACAAAATTGCGCACCAAGTAGAAAATGGCCAAAGAAACCCTTTTTTTCTATGAAATTTTCCGAAAAAATTCGGGTTTTTGAGATCTTAGCTGTTTATTGTTTTGAAGATGAAATTTAATGACACAATTACTCGCAACATTTATTTTGAATTTACCTTACAAAAATTGTTCAAATGTGTTCCATCAACATCAATGCAGTTTTCAAATCTTAGCCGTAACGACTGCCAGATTTAGGGAACACGTCTGGCATTTTTGAAATCTCACCAGCAGCCACTGCAATTCTGTCCGCGAGATCTTCCTCAGATTCAATGGGAGTAGCATAAACAAGGCTCTTCATGTGCCACCCCTCAAAAAATAAATCAAGTGGATTCATGTCAGGAGATCTAGGAGGCCATGCAAAAGGACACTTTCGCCCGATCCACCTATTGGGAAATTGACCATTCAGGTAATTTCGGACACTAATATGATACTAAGCAGGAGCACCATCATGCTGGAATCACATTCTTCTTCTTATTGCCAGCGGTAGATCTTCGAGTAACTCGGGAAGTACTTCTTCTAACAAAACTCTGTAATTATTCCCGTTGAGAGGCGATGGCATAATATGAGGTCCAATAATTTGGTTATGGATCATACCAGCCTAAACTTTACCAATATATCGTTGCTGGTACGAATGTCCACGCACGATATGAGAGTTTTCAAGTGCCCATTCATATTCATTGTGGGAATTGAACACTCCCTCACGAGTGCATGTTGCTTCATCCGAAAACAATACAAGTTCGGAGAAGTTCGGTTCTTGTAATTCTTTGTGAAGGCACCACTCTGCAAATTGCACTTGCATTCATAATCTCGAGGATTCAATGCTTGAACTTTTTAAAAGTCGTATGGACGAAAATTTTCATTCATGATTCTCCAAACACTGCAGTGGCCCTGTTATCCCAGAGCATCTGCAACTCTTCGCATGAAAGCACTTGGATTATGACGGAAAGAATCTATCGCAGTCTCCTCAACATTTTCATCCCTTGGGCTTCCAGTTTCTCTTCTGGTAATTTCGAAACTCCCATTGCCACGTAGCCTTTGGTGTAAATTTGTAAATATTCTTTGACCAAGTATGTATCGGTTAGGAAATCGCACTTGATTTAGCCTAAATGCGTGTCTCGCACCGCCATTAGCAGCACCATAAGCAAGGTGCAAATCTGCCATTTAGCATTTGTTAAACGGTTCCTGTTACCGGCTTCGTGGTTTCTTTGAAACTGAACAATGCCAACAAGACAAACAAGAAGTAACCAGGTAGCACGATCTGCACATTCGAAAAACTACTTGCTAAAACTTTTTTACCAAGTATCACTAAAACTAAATTTAATTATTGTAAACTCTCGCAGAATAGAAGTGTTTGTAACGTAAATTCAAAATAAACGTTGCGAGTAATTGGGTAATTAAATTTCATCCTTTAAAACAATAAACAGCTAATATCTCAACAACCCGAATTTTTTCGAAAAATTTCATAGGAGAAAAAGTGATTATTGGACTATTTACTATTTGGTGTGCATTTTTGTACCTCTTGTTCTGAAGCATCCTTATATTGTAAAGTTTTCGTAATTTTACTTGGTCTAGAAATGTGGAATCGGGCGATTTAATCAACGTGTTGTATTATTTTGCCCCTCACTGTATCTGTGACGAAGGAACCATTCGGGTTGCCTTAAAACGTAAAAAAAGACATCAATCATACAATAGCTTGAAAATGTCGCAATAAATGACCGGCAAAGCTGCACCATGTATTCATGACATCATAGTTCTCTGTTGGAAAAATTTCTTTAGGAGCGGATATTACTGATGTTGTCGAACGCAATTCGGAATTTCAGTCACCTGAAGCCACTCTGAAGCTGGACGCATAAGTGGCAGCAGATAATTCAGTCACATTGCGCTCCTAGTATGCGGCTTGCATTAAAAATATCTTCACGTCCTAAAATGGAGCGTTTGGTGTCCTTGCTCTCAGTGCCTACCCCTCAACACAGTATAAGAATCAGCTAATGATTCCTACTGATAGGTGAATTTTGGATGGAATCAAAAAGACCTTCAACTGCTGTACGCGTGTGTTGATTAAATACGTCAACGGAAATTAACTAAATTATGATTACAATTGCATTGAGACCTGCAATATGTTGTAGAAAAGCCAACACGTAAGAGGCAAATTAAATAATTGGTTTTATGTCATACTTTTAACATATAATACAATTGGGGCAGGAAACAAACCATGCGAGACTTTAAAACCAGTCAAATTTAGCATCGACATATCGTGTTCTTTCGCTCACTTGACCAGTGAAAATGATGACAAACAGTCTGAACCGAACAACCCAACTCCCCACCATCCGAAATTACCATGAATTCTGGTGCTGCTGGCAGGAAATAATACTCGATGCTTAACGGTAGATTATGAAAACTTTGGGAAGAAGATTTACTGGCAGCTTTTAGTGGCAATGAGATGGAAATTGCGGTGAATGTAAAAACTAGCAGAGTGATGGAGCGGTATTGGGAAAGCGAAGGCAAATAAATGAGGTTTTCAATAGAAAATCCCGCAAATGGGAAGGAAAACTTCATATGATTACGGAAGAAACTGAATTGAGGACGTGAATATAAAGGTAATGAAAAATAACAAAAAGAAGTTATTTCAACCGTGAATTATTTTTACATTGAGGCAAATGCCCAAATTAAACGGCATTAAATTCGTGTGTGACGGTAAATTGTGAAATCCATTTGTTTGCTTTTAGTGCGAGTGAGCTCATAATTCTCAATGACCCATAATTGGGGCGCCATCCAGGGAGCATTAATTACACATCGCCAATAATTCCCCACTAGGCAGAATTACACACTGCCTATAGTTTCTCATTAGGTAGATTAGGCCCGCAGAAAGTCACGGAGTCCAAACACTCTCCGTCCATTATGCTTAGCCAAGAGGACGTCTGTGAGTGTGGCAACACTCTAATAGAGCGCCAAAATGTGGTTATCAAGACACACACTCAGCGTGAGGCTGTGATCACGTCTCTGCGTGCAGGTGTTGCCGACACGTATGATGGGAAATGTCTCGAGATAAAACACTGCAGTGCACCTCAAGACTGCTCATTTTTTGTTGAAAAGATCAGTTAGTTGATTAGTGTTGAAACATGTTGCGTTTAAATTAGTACTTTAGTAAATAACTTTTATGAGCTGCTTACATATTTCGGCATTAGTAAATCATTTACAACACTATCAATTCACTTTGATCCAATACATTGTCTTGAATTCGACGCTTAATTTTCTTCGATGAATTGCATGAAGATCATTCAGAATATGAGTCCCTCATAACACTATTTTGGAGAATTTTCTACAACCTAGACAAAACCCACATTTCAAGCTGGGTTGCGGAGTCGGAATTGCCGGTGTTGCACGTTTTATGGTGGAGTCGGAGTCGTTTTTCCGAATGTGGTGGAGTCGGAGTCGTTCAATCGGACGTGGTGAAGTCGAAGTCGGATTCGCTATTTTTTTTTGCCTTTGATTCTAATTTTTGCTAAAATTTATTTATAGTAGTATAAAATAGAACGTGAACAAACCAGAGTTAAAATACTTTACTAAAAGCTAAAAAATGTGCGATATCTTAGTTGATTTTTTTGTTCAAGTTATGAAACACCGTATATTACCTAATACTGTCATTGATATCTAGTCATCGTGGGTTCGTTTACGTACATATGATACATCCGAGTATCAAATTAGGTTTTATACAGGACAGATGACGCCGATTTTAAATTAAATAGCTGGAATTGGTCATTGAAAGCATCGCAAACCTATTCTTTTTATTTTTATCGCGTTTATTTCTCCCTCAATAAATACATTGGAAAGAAAAAAAAAAGGAAAAAGAAGAACAGTTTATTTCCAATAAAGTACACACATGAAATGTCGATACATTGGTTTTTAAAATACCTTAACATTGACATCCTTAACTGATAATAACACGTTGGTGTCGTAATGTATGTCGTAACACGTAATCAGGCAACTACCTGATTAAAAATTGCCACCCTAATCGGGACTTGCAGCCTCCCATTAGTACCGCCATCACGTGGCTGGCAGCGCTAGATAGTAGCTGCGCAGAAATGGCCCCCTTGATCACAATAGAATGTATTTAGCGTAAATGCCACGCGTGAAGCATCACAGTTTTTCACAGCATTACGAGAACCTCGGCTGCCATTTAGATGTTGCCACGAATTGCGCTCTTCCGAACGTTGCTGTACTACGCGGGCGTTTCTGCACTGATCATGTAATTTTTGCCAGAGTATCTCTGCTCTAACTATCGCCACATGTTTCAGATGTTCAGAAAAGAATACCATGCCTTCTGCCTCTATTATTACGGCCTGTTCACATATATAGATTGATTTATTTACCATGAATATTAAAATAGATGTTCTGACACATCACATTTTCTACCTGAATAAGATGAGGCCTAAGATCCATAAATCGGTAAATTTATGGTATGAAAATTTGTCAGAATTTTAAGGGTTTCGCTCATTGGGTTTTATTGATTTGCAAAGTGTTTTTCCGGTTCATCACGCGTTAAAAGAGGAAGAATATTACTCATTATATTCACTAAAACACTCATTTTATAAAATTCTGCATCCCCGTCTATTTCTAAAAAGCAACGTTTCGATGTAACTGGCATGTTCTTCCGACTGAAAAAATAAAGTAGAATGTTTTTATGCAGTCACATTGATAGAAATGTAAATCGATTGTTCAAGCAGAATCAGACGGAGTAAAAACACAAAAAATACCATTGTACGACGACTAGATAGTAATTTTTGTACTCTGGGAAAATCGATCATCAGCAAACTGCATAGTTAATATTGCACAAAGGGACCAGAGATAAGATACCAAAGACAAGGGCGAAATGAACGATAGAGCGAATGTTTCAAACTTCTAAGCTATAGTCCAATTAAATAGTTTAAAAGCAAAAAAATCATTAGCACTTTCATTGAGGGTCGGTATGATTTTATGAATATGTAAGACTTTTATTATTCGAATAAGTTTTTTCTAACAACATGATATAAAACTTTATTGTTTGAATATAATTCTTCATTCAAGGGCTTAGAACATTGATCAACACGGAAGGAATTAAAATAGAACCTTGAAATTTGTGCTCAGTTAATCTTTGTTTTAAGGTCATTCTATTCATGCCTATGGAACGTTTAATAAGAGGCTCACATTCTCTTCTGTCACATTTAAACTGATAATATCACATTGGCTTTGTCTAGATCTGTGACCCTGGATCTGGAAATACAGAATAATTCCTTACTTAGAGATCACTGATTTCATGATTTTTGTAGTTGACACAGACTTTAATTATTGTATCCGGATCTTTATGCTTAACAAAGGTTTTGACAATATTCAGAAAAATTCGCTCGTCAATTTTGTTATTTTTCTACATTTGATTCTCATAAAATCGATTTACATAACGCGTATGAAGTTCAGGACTGTTGTCCCTGATCAAAATTCAGTTCAAAAAGTTGTTGATTATCCTATTAATCAGACTATTACGAAAATTGTCATTTGTTAGCAATTTCTTTACTCGTACAATATCTGAATGAAAACTTGACCAGCTTCTGCACACTTTATGAGCTCTATTTAATAACGTGGAAATAACGCATTCTTTACATACTTGCGCAGCATGCACTTGCAAGGTACTTTATAAAATAATTCAAAATTCTGAACATTTCCGCCTGCGTCAAAATGACAGCCGTTATGTGTTTTCACATGAAGAACATTTCACTTAAAGATGGAAAAGTGTCGTTAGTGCAGTCATTATTCAATGTGGTTATCCCGGCTTTGTACTACCAGCCTAGCCTCACATCAGCAGCCAACCAAACGAGAATAAATTATGAGCAGGCAACTCATTAGCAGCCGTAAGTTCTTTTGTTTGCTCTAAAATGAGGCATGGAATGTGACAGGTGTGCTACCAGCGCGCATTAATGACCAACCAGCTCTCTTTGTAAGAATGAATACAATTTTATCACAGGGGAGACTGACAAAAGATGACTCCCGATGATTGCCAACAAAGATACATGACTTCCAATATAGATGAACAGCTCTAAATATTCTATAACAAAATTATTTGTCAAATCATTCGTAAGCGAACCATGTGTCTGTTGTGGAGAATACTTCTCAGTAATAAAATACATTACGTAAATAAGTTGCCTATAAAATCATCAACAAGTAGGACTTCAGCACGTGTCTTTAAAATATGTCCGACGAATCTGTAAACTGGTTTCATGAAATTCAGGGATGTCATCCACAAAATGACTGATCGGGTGATAGCAAATTAAATGTGTGGCAAAAATCCCTCTTAAGCTATCACTTGTCAAACACATGCATCACACATAATGCTTATCGTACCAAACCTTACTATTAATCAATGCTTGTTACGTGGGACATATATCATATTTCACGTTTCCATTATGTATATTTCATGCACTGTACAATCATATTTTTTCACGGTTCAGCTCACAAACCAACTCTAGAATTTGAGTGTACTCCACGGACGAAAATTTCCCACATTTTGGTTCATAATCTGGACAGGACAGGAATGTGTGCAAATTCATAATATACAAATTCTTTGAGGGTAGAGATGAAGTAAACAGTGTTGGGACTGCTGGTGAGCAGAACAGGTGCTTCAGCCGCTCGCAAAAGATGAGTTGTGTCGTTTCAAGAAGACCGCATATCAAGATGTAATCCATCGACAATCCAGCCATTAAATAATCTAACATTATAGCCATTAATTCTCCCAGCCACGTTATCATTCAACACTCCAGTGGTGCAAAAATTTAACCACTGAAGCATGTAAACATACCTCTACCTCACTATTCAACTGAGTAGCGAGTTGGGTTGTTGTCTTTGATCTAGCTAGCCCAATAGCCCAACTCATGGCAGTATGCCGGCGCTCAACCGTGGCATCACCAAGCATGACGGCAATTTGGAAATTGTCCAGTAATCTGAACTTCGTCAAATTGAGGAACTGAGTCCGAAATTTTTGTGTGCAATACATCTGCTGGTTTTTATTGCTAACAGCAAAGTTTTTGAGAAATAAAAAACAGTTATTGTGACCTTTGTTGACTTATTGCAATAAATAGAAATCGTATTCTAAATTATCAGTTTTCAAACAAGGCATGCATTTTCACAGCTCTATAAAAGCAGCAAGAAGCTTTCTACGCGAATTTGGAAAGATAAAATACATTTTCCTGCAAAATACGAGTATTGAAACTTGACTCATGTTCAATTATTTTGTGGATAAATATTATGGTACTTGAGAATGCTGTTGCTACCATGACTTGCCTTGAAAATTGATTCTATACACCAGCTGTGAATACTCAATTTGAGTACACTTTTTATCTACAACTTCGTGTGGGTTAGCTGAGAGCATCCTTTCACAACCGTCGTCTCATGCTTGAATATATGTACAAGACCATCAACAAACTTATCTCACCAAAGCTTTTGATCTCATTCTCCTATACAGAGAATTAATCGCAAATGTTTTAATCTTATTGGCCATCATAAAGCCAGTTAGAGTCACCAGGGGGCACGGGAGGGAGTCTCTAGAGCATAATCTCCAGCCAGCCCATCGCTCCAGGCAAATTAACTTGGCTCGCTGTTCGAGCGCGGGCCGTCCGATT
Organism: Platorchestia sp. MABIK; assembly: GCA_014220935.1. Taxonomy (NCBI): domain Eukaryota; kingdom Metazoa; phylum Arthropoda; class Malacostraca; order Amphipoda; family Talitridae; genus Platorchestia; species Platorchestia sp. MABIK. The sequence continues at coordinate 59,275 of JACJUY010002012.1, forward strand.
GCAGCAGTTGTGCGCATGAGGGACTGTGCGACGTCCGAGTTGACTATTGCTCTTTGCAGTTATTAAAGGAGCGAGTTTAGAAGAAGGGGCTAGAGCTCTGACTGATTTATGGAATGTGCCGGTTTTTCTAGTTCACGAGAGAGATTGTAGTTGTTTGCCTGTACTGCTCGTGCTCGTTCGCGAAAGAGAAGTAATAATCGAACATGTGTTTAATAGGAAATCGAGTTTGTGTTACAACGCGAGCGCGGTCTCACAAGTTGATTTAATGCTCTTTTTGTGCTACTCGAGTTCGATAGTGAATTATAAAAAGGTGACGTAAGTGCTTTAAATCGATGAAAGCCTGACTCGAGTGAATGTTTGATGGGCAACATTCCCTTTGAAACGGTTTTCTTTCTAGAATTCAATCTGTGTCCGAGTGTTGGTTGCCCTGAACCTTTTTGGATTTGTTCTCTATTAAGGCCCCCTCACACGTACGAATTTGTCCGAAGACAATCTGAACTGAGTTTGGTCTGACGGTCTCAAGACCCCGCACACGATGCAAACAACACACTTCAAAATTGGCGAAGACTGGCACACACTTCAGTATGCCAGTAGCAGCTAGGTGGAGAGCACGCACAAGAAAGACGGCTCCAGACGGCGAGTTCGTACAGTTGATGGGATTCGCTTTAATTGAAATGAATTAGAAAAAAAAGAAATGTAAAAGCTCGTTCAAAATGCGCTAAAGAATTGTTCCAAAAAAGTAATGAATATACAAATGGGAAAGTGCTTAATGGAGTGCGCAAGGAGGGAGAGAGGCAGAGTACAGGCGTGCACCACCCACGAAGGCTGGATGGACACTGACGTGGTGTCGAGGTTTGCAGCCGGTCGCTCCAAAATTATCAAGCATGGCTCATCTGCCTCATACAGTCTGTGCCAACCCGAAATGAGCGTACAAACTCACGAATTCGGCACCAGTTCAGATATGTCTCCAGACATATTTGCGCGTGTGAGAGGGCCTTTACTCGGCATTAGGTTTTTCTCATGCCATAATATCCATAATTAATTTCTAGGAGCAACATGAGTATAAAAAAAAGTCATCTAGATGAACAATATTCTTAGCTTTTAAATTTTTATCCGAAGAATTTGCTTTTCGAAGGAAACAGGAAACTGAATAACACCGTACTTCATGACTATCCACTAACACGCCGGGCTGCGAACTTCATTCCGACTACAACTGGAGCACCTGCCAAGACAACAAATAAGCTTCATTGTTATAGGACCAAGAGAACTGGGCAGCTCGCGACAGGCCACTCCATGAATGGGAAAACGTGTAATCTCACGCGGAAATTGGGATTGGCGCAGTGCTTTGAGCTACGACCGCGCGCAGTTCCAAATCCAGTAACAGTACACTGAGCACCGGCACAGACTGTGCGGGGGCCGTGTTGCCTTGCTCTGGAGCCAGTAACACCAAACTTGAAAGAAAAGCCCCGCAAAGGTCGGCTGATCTTTGATATTTTTTTATTCCATCTTTTTGGCAGAGTTCAGCATAGTCTTGACGAGCTTAAAAGAAATATGAAGTGCGCATAGTGCTGCAATAAAGTAAATACTATGACTGCCATAACTGAAGACTTTGTTCACGCAACCAAGCTGCTGAGGCACCTACACTTCCAGGTCGGTTCATCAAAAATGTGACGTCACAGTCGTGATCGACGATTATGTTTGATTTCTTATGAATTAAAGGGGCTAAATGAAGTTAGTTTCAATCTATCGTACATTCTCCACAGAACGGGCCGATCAGACTCTGAAAAATCTCACGAGAAATACAGTAATACTTTTTCTGTCAAACGAGTATTTGAAAACATTCAGTTTCTGGTAATCATTTCCGGTTTGACCGATAATAGAAATGTAGTTGAGCTTGCTTGGACCCATCATTAGCTTCATTAGATTGGAATATGTGATATAAGTAAATAGAACGCTCAAGAATTTTCTAGTAATTTCCTGAAGTTAGTGTTCCCATGCTCCCACTGGAGCGTAGGAGTCACATATGTAAAGGAAAACTTCTTCACACCCTTATTTTTATTTTCAGTCGATACTATTCATCACAAGGTATTACAAAAATCTTTTGTTACGGTACAAGTTGAACACACTTCAACCAACTAACGGAAAAACGCTCACAGTTGGACACCATCACTGCCCTGGCAACTGCTTCGATCTTTCAAGCGCGGCATCACTTCATCTGAGATTATCTCCCTTTAATACACAAATGGATCACGAAGTCTCAATAAATAAGCCCAAAAAGCAAATATTAGGACTCTACATATCTCTGCGTTCCACAAGTATAATTTTTGCTCACTCACTCATACACAGCATCACAGGAGTACTTGATAGAAACTATACGGAGCTACTCACATATTAATTTCATTCCAATGCCTTAAAAACTGGTGGCATTTTGATGACCATTCGTGTGTCCTAATTACTGTGTTTTGAAGTTTTGGGTCAAGCATGGAGATATAAGAAGCATTGGTCTTTTACAATGCCTCCTATATCTCCTGGCCTGCTCCTAGACGCGCCAACGTAGCAGTGACGTCATACCAGTGGTCTGAGATAGCAGCGGTTTTGATTAAAGTCCAGTGGCAGTAAACACGTTTCTCAATGCGATTTTACATAAAAATTCTGTGGAAATATGCATGAGTGATCGAAACCTTCATGTACAGTGTTTAAAGATTTGTAGACTCCTAGTAAAAACTTTTTAGACTCATCAACTGTGCATTTTTTTACCAATGTGCAATTAAATGAGGAAGTCACGCTCGTCGAATGGAGCTGTGCAGCGTCTGAAAAAAATTGTAGTTGTTGAATGAATTTTGAGCCATTTTGCCGAATTTTTTACGTCTCTTCGTTTGCTTGTTGAACTGGGCCAGACTAATGAACTAAATGAGGATCTCGTGTTTAACAGGATCAATATGAAGCATAAATTGTGTGAAGCTGCATTTCTTTTTGTTTCTCTTATGCTACAGCGATGTAGTCAATACTACACCTCTCCTAATATTAAAAGAAAATGCGTTCGTAGAATACATTATTTCGCTTTTTAAATTGTGTATTCTGATGGCACTGGCAAGCGTCTGGCCAAAACCAGCTCGACTTCGCTTTTATTTTCTGTTGTTTCAATAGAAATCGTAATCATAGAGAAGTAATTTTCTCACACACTCACTGAAGGATCACTGCATGTCTCTTATGTGTTTTCACAGCCTGGCAAGCTTCGTTCTACGGGAAATTAACGATCGATTGGAACTAACTTAACTCCACCCTGTAGATTCATCATGAATGGTGTGCAATTTCCTACCATTCCTATGACATCACGATACTTAAGAGCTGACCTTAAGGTATAGTCAGGCCTTGTGGCCTTGTTTTGAATTTAAAACTCATCACAAGATCAAGAAGAATAACTTCAGTCATGAACAAAACGATTATAAACTTAACTTTTATGTTTTAACGTTAACCACAGAAAAATTGCATCTTTCGAGAAAGTCACTATGTATTAGTGCGGTAGAGTACTGTCATATAAATACGCGAATCTATTCCATACCGTAGAAAATTGAACGAAATGAGTAGGAGCATAAAGTTATTACCATTCTTTTCATGTATTTGAGTACATCGATTCAGACTGTTCCTTACATCAGCTGAAAGCAGGAATCATTAGTGAGAATCGGAGCAGGTAGAATGAATGAAAAATCATTAGAACCAGTTTTGTGATGTGTTATTCTCAAAGTAGAAATTTAATTTTTTGAAGCATGATGCTTCTTGTGCCTCCACACTCTCCTTGCAGCGCAAGCCTCGTTCTTGTGTACAAAACGATCTGCCTTTTTGCTGGGCTTGTTTGTCTGCCATTAAGAGCTGCAGGCGTCAATAGCAAGGGAACTCCACACGTTCGTAGGTGCTTAGTGTAAGTCAACATGGTTTTGAATGCACGCGACGGAGTTCTTCATAAAAATGAGCTCATTTGAAACTTTCACTGTGAACGGCCATACATACCACGCCTGTGCAAACACCTGAATTATCTGTCTAGTACCAGCATTTGTGATACGAGTAGGTTTATGTGTGCAATGCATGAATTTTGCACACGCTCACCCCCGTACAACTCTCGACAAACACTCTCTGAAGAAGTAGGACTGTGAGAGCCCGAAATATTGCAGCTTCCCTCATTTCCTGAAATCGGAGCGCTTTGAAGAGGCTATGCCTTCGTGTGGTGTGCAGAGAAAGCTGCAGTGAGAGTGTTGAATGTTTACCACTCTGTGTTAGAGCAAATTACACAAATTACTACTTTCTAAAACCACACAGTACAAGCATAGCCTCTCAAATAAACACATATTAAATTCATCACAGCTTTGTGTAACCCTTCATCCCATATCTCACCCCTAGCTGTGTACAACCACATGTTACACGCGTGCGTCATTGCAAGCGTCATGTACTAAAGGAATTGTTTTAAGACCGTTTTCAATAAAGTTTGCTTCGATCACCATCACTATTTCAACGTTTCCTTGTAATGTCATCAGTAATGTTATATGTGCCTCTAATTTCATTTTCCCTCCAGCCAACTGAACACGTGGGCCATACTTGATCAACACCTTACTAACAGCATGTTGCGCTACTCACAGTGCCCGAAGCTTTCGAAAGTTTTCAGATTTGTCCTTCCGGCAAATATCTAAAACCTGCGCAACGTATTAGGTCGATCCTTTCAACATATTTAAATTTACAAACATCGGAAAGAGACGAGTTATTGTGAACAAGAATACAAGCGCTTTCGAAACTAAATTTCTAGTATCGTCGAAGTTCAGGTTTGTTGTTTCTTATTATGAAAGTTTTAGTATTTTTCTCCATTAGGAAAGACTAAAAGAGCCTGCTGTCTGCTTTTTTTCCAAGTAAACTAAATGTTCCACCTTGAAGTGGTGAGTCTAAAGCCAATCGTTATTGTCTGAGTTTAGAGGCGCCCAGATTGTCCCGGTCTTCGTTAAACATATAAAAACAAACGGTGCTGGTCTCTTTGATAAAGAATATTTTTGCCTTTTAATTCAGAGTACGATATTGTTCCATTAAGGAAACATTTAACGAATCTTCTATTTCATACTGTAATTATGTACCTCTGTATCATTGAATAGTACAGTTTGCGAACAGACCTGAGCATCATTTTACATAGAATACGTGCTTTTCATTACACTGATGGGAACACTCTTATGTTACACTCGGAGCAAAAATATACTCAATTTTTGCATAAATAAGATGTAAAAAGTTGAATTCTTGTTGAAATACGAAAGAAAATATGATTCATCTATAAATTACATGGGCTTACAATACACGAATATTTCAGTCAATGAGCCCAAGAGGGCGAGTGTGATGAACTGCGACGTACTGGACAAACGTGCCATAAAGTTCACCCTGCCACATTCCTGCACCAAATGACCGCATATATGGGCGGTCTGAACTATGACAGGTGCTCTTTGATGGAAAAAAATTTTATTCGACTCTTAAACCGAACTTAAAAACGACAAACTGTGCCAATAAAGTAACTTTGAAGTATCTTACTTCTAGTTTCATTGTACAACAATATAAGCATCAACTACTGAAAGCATAGAATAGATGGTTTCTAATACTTTTTACACTACAAGTTTTGACCATTAAGACATAATAAATGAAAGTGCACAGTAACTCCATTGAATTTGTTTTTCAATAATTTGCCGTGTTGAATGAGACTGCTGAGTTTCAAATGTAAGAAGTTGTTATTCTGTCAGCATTTGTATTTAGTAGTGAATTTTAGCGAGAAAAAAAAAGAAAATATGGTGAACTGTTCCTCACCATCATCCATTTGTGTAATGATGGACCTGACGTACTTTGTCGAATCTGTCTCTCAAGAAATTTGATGCTATTTGCACAGCTTCACTTTTCATGAAGCCAAAAAATAAGAAAAGATTTATGTCCGAGCCTTGTCTGTACTTTTACGCCAACAAAATTTGTTCACGATGCTGTAAATGATTCTAACCTGACTTCAGACATCAGCGGCTGATGAATTTCTCAAAAAATCCAACTTAGACTCTGCTTGCTTTAAGTTTTACGACTGAAACTGCAGTGTTTTCTAACACTTTTCAAAGCTGCCCTCGAGATCCTAGAACGCTTCCTTCATTTGCACGGATGGTGGGAGTGCTTTGAAGGTTCGATCCTCTGCTGCCGACCATCCAATACCAAGCGATATCGAGAGCTGCAGAGTGCATCGACGTCTGCGAGTTTCTGTCTCTGTATTGACATCAGATCTGGATCTGAAATTGTATAAGCTCTTACATTCGTACCCTTATGCACGAAGGTGTCCGCTGCATTTGGACTCGGGCAAGCATATTTACATGGCCAGCCTACAGCTCGTTATAAAAAGACACTAATGCAGTATTGCATGTTGAACGTTTGCGTGCGCTTCCAAAAGACGTAAAAATATGCAGCGATTGTTTTGTAGCGAATATGCACCGAACGTCAAGACCCGGTTTTGTATTAGACAAATACTTCGCTACATGCAACAATAAGGTACGCTATGCTCAGCTCAGGCCATCCCTTCTCGACAAACACTCGTCACTCAATCATGTCTTATGGCTGGCGTTGTACCAAACAGTTGTAATTGATTGTCCTGGATCGCCCTTTCTCAACAAACACTTGTTATTACTTGTCACCACGACATAAGCTCTAACACTTGTTGAAACTTGGTTCTGCATTTCGACGAACCAGAGCTTGAACAACGAATGAAAGTAAGTCCATCAACCGTCTTGAAGCCTAAATTCTGTGTAAAGGTGGAAACTCACTTTTCTCAGAAAACCACAGCTACTTAGCTAAGCAGACTGAAACCTCGCTCTGGGCCCTTTGAATATTTCAAGCGAAGGAAAGATTTTGGGTTTTATTCGTGGGCCGACAACCGTTGCCTGTTCCCACCACTGTAGCGAGCAACGGCGCTGCTTTTTTTCTCGTACATCTAGTAATTTAAATTCCTAAGCCACGGCTTCTCTTATTTCCAGAGCTTCCTTCATGAATTCATTTGCAAATATCACACTAAAATAGACATCATCGCTGTAATATTTCAGGGTTCAAAATTGATTTACTAGAAACCTGCCAGTTGACTTCAGCATTTACGTCGTACAGAGCGACCGCGGTAACTCATCACATAATCTAACCTCAACGCTCATGCGGAGAAAAAACTCGTATCCAATGAGAAAGTAAAAATTATAACAAATGTTATTAGCGCTTGAAACAGAAGCCCCTCACTTTGAATTTAGTGAAATTGCTGCTTGCGATTCCCAGAGAAGCTTTTGTCATCACAATACGCTCATGTTTTACGTTAGAAAACAGTCTTTGGATATTGATCAGGTATAATGATTAAATTCTTTACAAGTAATCAGTCTCCGTGCATGCAGTATACCATTGAAGCAGCTTTATTCAAAGCAAATTTCTTGTTACTCTCATAAATATTTTACGTTATCTATGATGCATAATTTCAGTTTTTTCTGATCAAAACTCCTTAAGTTAATAATATAAACTGATATCTTATGGAGTATTTGAATAAGGAGTGTTTGAGCTTGTAAAATCGGCGAGCAATCTGTTCTAAAAAATTTCACTTATACGGAATTTCCTGCGATTGTAAAATTGAAGATAAAATCTACGGAAAGCCAATGAATATTTCACTATCTCTTCACCACCTCGTGTGGCTGTACTAACGATATTACATTCAAAGCTAACCTGAGAACATTTACGAAGGCTAGCTACTGCAGTGCAATGCAATAACGAATTGATTCAAAATAATGATGGAAGTGGTGAAGTTTCAGAAATAATTCCGAGTAAACAGCGGGAACAACAGCGCTGCAACTAACGAGTCTTGCCGAAAGCGTCAGTTTCTTCTGGGCTCGATAAATTCCAGCGCTGAGACTGCACCTAGACACGAACGTGGCGAGCCGCAGCAAACAAATTTGGTTTGTATTGAGATTACGCGTATGTTATGGTGGTGGCGTGACCAGTTGGAAGTTCTTATCTAAGAACAACACTCGATCGCTCTCCAATTTCAGCAGCTCCTGCACTGTACTTACAAGAGCATCGTGTCATCGTCTTCACTGTCACGAAGATGTTAAACATACCAACTGATATTTTTCAATCAAGTTGAATTTTGCTCTGGCATGCAACACTCAAATTGGGGCCAGCGACGTGCTGTTGCCTGTATAGCTGCACGCAATGATAGTTTTCACATCGAGGCGATTAAGCAAGCATTGTCCCAGTTAAATTTTTCATTAACTAAGTTCCAGGGTTATTTTTCTTAAATTTATGTCATTTCTGATGAGAAGTGCTTCTTCTTATTCGCGTTACAGTCATGGCCATCTTTTGACAGCCATTTCGAAATCTTTTATGTCTCCGTTGACCTTGTGAAAATTACCAATTTTCATTTCTGATTATTGCTTCATATCGTTGGCATAAATACATCATCATTATTGCGCTACTATTTCTTTAATTTTCCTAGTATTCCTTTCACGACATCCATTATGTCAAAATTTCAGATCTATGATTAACGCAGGTGTTTAGGTGAACCGAGTGGAAAATTCATACGCAAATTTATTCAAGGTACTCTATCTGGGATTCATGCCGTACTCATTTCTTCAGTTTTTACGGCAAAAATAGAGCAAAGAGGGTAATTAAGATTATAGATGAGATAATTAAAAACGTAGTTTGTTCATGAGATCAAAATCAATGTCAAAATATGCAGTAGAAACTTTGTTTCAAGCGTGTCTACGCTCGGCAAGGTTGTGTATTGTTCCAATGTTTGAAAGCAAGCAAAAAATTCATCAGCATTGGAAAACATGCTTATAAACGAGGCCGGCAATAGTAGAAAGTAGATGGTGATGAATATTATAATAATTGCTTTGCGTACACTGCACCGGGTGTCCCAAAAAAATGTCCCCGACTCTTTAATTGCTTATATCTACGCTTTAAATTAACAAATTCTGTCATTTTTCACAATGTAGTAAATCTTGTTTCCTTTTCGAATAATTCATGTTTTTGAAAATCGTTTAAAACCACTTTACAGTGATGAAAGAGGTAGAAAAACGAATTGTTCAATGCTGGCTAGAAGTAAGACTTGCCTTGAGAGAAATGGAGGGTATGTCGAAAGATACTAAATTCCTTTGTTTATTTAAACGTTATTTGAGGGAATGATTTGTTATTCTTTTAAATTTTTGTTTGTTCGGTTTTTTGGAAAGTACGAAATAAGGAAGAACATTAATATTATTTTAAAAACAGTTCTTCTGGACAATTAGTTTTTCTAGTACTTTCAGTAAATCGATCCCTATAAAGTGGTTATTAAACGATTTCCAAAATCTTAAATTATTCGAAAAGAAAACAAAATTTACTTCATAGTGAAAAAAAGACAATTCAAATATGTTAATTTAAAGCGGAGATAAGATCAATTAAAAATTCCGGGACATTTTTGTAGGACATCCGCTATAACACACATTTTGAACCACCTTTAAGCCTGTGTATGACCAAGGCCCGTAATATGACACAGCCACTTCCAAGATGTTCACAACGAACCTGCCAGTACCTTTCTTCATACAACTCATAAATGGCTGTAAGCTCTCAAGATTTTATGGCAAAAGTGTGTATATGTACTAGCAGGACCCGTAGAAATTACACGGACAATGTCATCAATAAGCTAGGTGGACCCGTGAAAAAATTCGGTCAACAGTACTAAACAAATTTTAACATAACATATTCTAACCTAATCTATCTTAACTCAACATATTCTAACCTAATCTATCTTAACTCAACATATTCTTACCTATCTTGTCCTAACCTATGCTAACCAAATCTATCCCAACCTAACATATTTTAACCTATACTAACTTAACCTAACCTATCCTTTCCCAACCTAACTTTAACCTATGTCATCGTTAGGCTAGGTGGACCCGTGAAAGAATTCGGTCAACATTACCTAACAAATTTCAACATAACATATTCTAACCTAACCCATCCTAACATAACATATCCAATCCTATCCTAACCACAGCTATCCTGATAATATGTCCAACATAAAAAACCGTGAACTCGTGAAAAATATCATCAACATTACATATCCTATGCTAACTTAAACCTAACATATCTTAACCTATCCAATCCTAACCTAACCTGTCTTATCCTAACCTATCTTATCCCAACCTATCTTATCCTGACCTATCTTATCCTGACCTATCATATCCTGACCTATCTTATCCTGACCTATCTTATCCTGACCTATCTTATCCTGACCTATCTTATCCTGACCTATCTTATCCTGACCTGTCTTATCCTGACCTGTCTTATCCTGACCTATCTTATCCTGATCTATCTTATCCTGACCTATCTTATCCTGACCTGTCTTATCCTGACCTGTCTTTTCCTAACACATCTTATCCTAACTTATCTTATCCCAACATATAAATGCATGCAATGGCGATCTTTTAGTGTGCATAACACTCAGGAATTCAGAACCCATGATACCGAAAACTCGGATGAGGAGCGTTGCACACGAACTTAGTTTTAAGTGTAGTAATATATAGATATTTTCCTTGAATGAATTTTCCAATGTTGAGGGCAAATCAAATATATCCATCCTAATAGTACCTGTGACGAAAACGTTCTTGTACTTGTGCACTGGGGAAACTCGGATCACATATATGATCATTAAGCATCCTTATGAGCGTGACAGAGAGACGGAAAAAGTGGACGCCTAGTTAACAGTGAACTTTTAATAATAAATAATTCGAAATTTCATCAAATAAAAGTAGTACTCTGGCTCACTGTTTCGAAAAGAGATCTATTACTTCCCTTGTGAGCACAGCATGTTTCTGTCTCCCAAAATGTAAATACATAAAAGAAATAAGCGCAATCTTAGCATAAGATTCATAAACGAATCATCTTACTCATCGTGTGATGTACAAGCTCTGAAATTTATTTTTGCGTGTGTGTTTGTTTATTTGTTTTAGATGTGCATGTTGTGCTTTGTTTTTCATAAATTATATTTGGCAAACCTTTTCTCACTACCTGAAAACATTTAGGACAGGATTTCATCCTGTTTCTGAAAAATATCTGAGGAATTTCCTTCTTTTGTTTTAACTTCTAGCGAAGAACCTTAAATGCATTCTCGAGTAGTTCTTAAAGTAATTATAAGCTTTCAGTCATCTTGCCTTTGATGAAATATCCAAGAGAAAATAGTTTGACGGTTTCTCTCAATGAAGTCTGTTACACACCTCGTATGATTTGTCTATCAATTAAGGACCTTAACATGAAGAAATTTTAAAAACCAAAATGTTGTACTACATTTCATGTATCAACTTTCTTGGAAACAAACAGTTTTTCCATTTATTTCATTTTTTCATTTCAGAACATTTCAGTGATTCTCAAGAAACAGTTTTCTATTTTAATTCAAATATCAATTCCAAGACCTAGCCATAAATGCAGAAGCATTTAATCTACCTACAGTGATTTTATTCAAAAATAACACAGAGGTGTGATCTGTGTAATCATTGTCTAAATTCCGTAAATAGGAGATGCGTGTTTTCTAAATTTAGCTTCGCTTATGTACAAGTTCGTCCGATGCCGACGAGAAGCTAGCTCCCTGGAGGCAGCTCAGGAGTGGCCCCACGCGACGACACTGAACGCCGGAAAAATGTCCCGTTACTGACACCATGATGCTCTGTCGGCTCCCGCACCTATTAGCTCCGCTGCTCTGCCTCTGCGTCGTCGCGCGCTCTGCGGCAGGTACGTTCGTGTCTTCACCCTGGTAGGTGCCTGTCCCTCACGCGTGCATGCCTAACCAAAACTGAATCAGTTGACTGTGCATGAAGTATATTGATTCGAGCCGTTGCCAGGACACGTAGCGTTGCGAAGGCAAGAACATAGCTGATGTATCATTGTGAGATAGGGAGCGAAGGAGGAATTGATCAAGTTCGAAAAATTTATAATACAGCAAACTTGAATGTTTAGAATTATCACCGTTCTGTTTTACTAGAACATTGTGATAAGAACAATCAGTCAGTCGCTCTGCAGAACCTTTATTTCAGGTAATTGCTGTGCTACTAATGTCGTTGAAGTAGATAAATACTCGCATTTACTTTGGCACTTAATTTTTAAGGACGTATTGACGATAAAGTTTACATCAACCTAACGCTAAAAGTGAAAAATTTTCTTTGTTTTTCATTCGATGTTCGCTCGAACAAGGAAGCATAAATTAAAATCATCACATAACATTAATTTTTTAGGAAAAATTTAAAAATCATAGAGAAATGGAAACATGTCAGTATTCGGTATCCTAGAAAATACTCGCATAAAAGTATCATAAATGGCTTCGAGTAGATTATTCAAAATCACTCCAATATTTTAAGGAAAATTATAACCTATTCCCTGATTTTAACTGATGGCGATTAGGGCAAACACTTTCATTTAAAAGCAAATGATGTAGAATTTCCTGACTGAGCGACTAATGAAAAAGCATTGTTAATAACCAAGTAAAGAACTTTAAACTTCTCCCGCAAAAAAGAAATCCAAGACAAGTAATCGCTCTGAGCAGTTAAAAAGAAAGCCCTCGCACCCTAAGATCCAGTGTCTCCACTCACCCGCAACCCTTGAGGTCAAGGCAGCGAGACCCAGCCGGATGGTTCTCTCTCCGCCCGCATTATTATTAGCACTCAATCGATTCATGCTCAATAAACGAGAATAAATCGTTCACGGTTGCCGAACAGTGAGAGACATCAATATTAGCTAAGTCAATCATTCAGAACAGTGCAAGAACAAACTTGCATTCTTTTCCAGGTACTCGGACTGAATGTAAAATGCTTCACCTTAATGGCTGGAACTCAATGCTTAAAAAGTGAACAAGTTTGCAGGTTAATAAAAATAGACTTCGTGCAGAGAAACATGCTCGAAAGAATGTAGGAAGTAACAAGGTAAAATATATGAGAAACGCTTCTTAGTGGAAGTAGAACTTTTAAGAAACCATCGCAATTCGAGAACTGTTTAACACTGAATTGGGGAAGAGAATCTTTCGAAACTAGAGGAGACATAAAATACATCTGCTAGTTGTACTCGTTCTTACTTACACCTTACGACCTTTATTGAATTATTCGCATAATTCCATAGGCTATCAGGGGAAAGTCCATTCAAAGGCTGCAATGCGAGCTTAAGATGGACCTTACGGTTATGGCTAATGACTTTGACGTGAACACATCAAAAGTCTATGGTAGGAATGCAGTAACAGAGCAGCCACCAGCGAGAGAGCTTACAATCTGCAATGGTTAACCATGAGCATGAAAATATCGAAAACCAACTCAATGAAATAGCTGCTCAACAATACGACGGTCTAGGCTCAGATTAACCAACCGTAAGAAGACGTTCTAACCGGAAAAAGACTACCTAAAAATACCAGTTGTCAGCTTACAAAATGACCTACCAAAAATGCGAGAAACTTGTACCATGATGTATAGACAAGCGCACGATTTTATGGCTCTAGGAAAATTTTTGTTGAATTTAAATGGGAGATAGCTCTCTGCGGAAGTCTCACTGAAAGAATGCAAGAATTGCAATTTGATGAGCCTTCGGGCAGCAGAAGAGGCTGCAGTTTCATATTTCACGTCAAAGAGAACCTGCAGCCACTACTCAACAGCAATGCATAAATAAGATATTGAGCTACAACGTGTAATAGTCCACCTAAGATAAAGAACAACTATCGAGATTGTGCTCGGTTATGCGATAAAAACTCAGCCAGCATTGTTGGTACAAGTTAAGAAAGACTTATAGAATCTGAATCAGTTTATTCAAAAGCATTCTTCGGCAATACGCAGTTCTCCAAGTAAACGGGAACGAGAACAAACAACTTGCGAGCGCAAATGCACCAACACTACTGTAAGAGAAAATTATCACTAGATTAACGATCTACTAATGAACTAGGTTTATCTAATACTGAAAGTGTGACTGCAGGTTATACTCTGGATTTCAAACATTAACTCTTACCGAGAAGCGAAACTAAGTATTAAACTTTATTTTTTCTTGATCTTTCCGACAAGGTGATGACATTTTAAAAAGTCAGCAACGTACGCAGATGTAACAGAGGATTAGATTGACGGTTGATTCTTCCTAAAGAAGAGTAAAGAAGTTTAGTTCGTGAAAATCAGCGAATAGATCACTCATCATCAATTATCAATTTCGCTTATGTGGTAAATTTCATCACATACTCACTTCATTTTATGCCGAAGAGCCCTACGGCATTTTAGAGATTCTATGAGAAAATCAGTATGAAGTGCCAGTCCAGCGTAGGCATGCGATTATTAAGGTTGCGAATTACCTAATCTACTCAAGCAGTTAAATGGCCTTAAGGCGCGGTTAAGGTTAATTGGCTCTTGAGTTCGTTAAGGTTAAGGTTAATTAGCCCTTGGGCATGTTAAGATTTAAGGTTAACACACCATCAAGGCAAAACCTTGAAAGCCCTCTACCGGGCGTTACTAGAACTAATCACTGGACTGGTCAGGAGCTCGAACATGCATAACGAAAAATAATCAAAATGAATTAATAACGGCACCGCTTAAACAAAAATGTACGCGAAAGAAAGAAAAAAGGGAAATATAACAAAGGAGAACAACGGCGCTTGCTGCCGAGATCTCCCTGACGCCTTTCATTATGAAGACCCCGTTCGAAGTGAGAAACGTTGACACCGAGAGGTCTTCATAGGGCGTTTTAAATTTTCTCACAGCACAGCAACCGATGACGATGACAATATTACCTGACCGAAATCTCAGTCCCACCCACCCAAATACACGAAACTCTAATTGCGAACAATTTCCATCTTCCTTACATAGAATGAACCTCACGGCAAAGTTGAGCAGTTGGAAACTTTGATAGATCTAAAAATAAATTCTTTGCTACTACACATTCTTGAACCGACGAGGCAAAACAGAATCCTGCACCACGTCATCACGATCCCATACCTCAGAATAAACGGCATAAAACTTCAGGCAAAATGGGTAAAATTGTTTTATTCATTTCGAGCTTCTTTTTCATGGCACTAACAGGGGACAAAATGAGAATGCGTTCTACGCAAGACAAGGGCAAACTTTGAACAAATGAAAAAAGAACTCTGCAAAGAACTCTGTATCTTTGGCAGCCAAGACTTGGATATAGGAATAAAAAAGTTTAAGAGTGCTTCATGACTTTGACATGAAAATATCACTGCTACTGAAAATCGATCATATCGCAACAAAACGATTCAAACCAACTTATACCAACCTCTACAAGTTTGTGCGATCGTATGGAAAACTCACACATGGCACCAAACTGTACCCCAACCTTTGGAGCGCGCTCGTGTTCGCCGGGCCGTAATGCGGATGATCATCTTACAATACAAAATTAAGAAATCCCAGTTGGAGCACAAATGGGACCTAACCTCGACAGTTTCAACAAATTAGTAAATGAAAGAAGAACAAAGATAAACATTATTTGATTGCTGATCTATAGTATCTTGACGACCAAGCTCTAGAAGACGACGCAAGTAAAGTCAGAGTAATAGGTAGGTAAATTACCTCTGTAACCTCAGAGAAAAAAATCACGCGAAGTCAGGTAGGGAGAGCACAGTGGCCATCATGTCTTATTCAATAACAATATTCTTTCAATAACACGCTATACAAAAAATTTCGTTAAACGGTTCATTACGAGAACAGTTCTGTGGTTATGAGCTCCATCCCACATCCACTACACTGTATAGAATCAATTCCCATTAGTCCGCACCTGTGGAATAACTTCTTCATTGAGCATGTTCGGGTAATTTTGGTCGTTCAAGTTCACGTTTTATCATTTTTACTTAATGTTTAAAATGAGACTTAGTTCAAATCCCTACGATCAATAATTAATAAGTAAGAAATATCTGTATACCTTGAAACAATGAGCTGAAACAATAAACTACATCTGCTTTTATCGAGGTATATATAGACTTTCACAAGACCTTCTATAAAGTTCCCAACGAAAGGTGAATGGCTTAGGGGAGAGCCTGTGGCATATGTAAAACTACTCTCGGTGGATGCGGGCTCACTGGTCGTACACGAAGAACCTAATTCTAAGGCAATTTAGGGACTGGACTGAAGTAATATCAGAAGTAACTGGAAGGATGGCTTTAGGTCTACTCCTCTTCATTGAGTACAACGAACTTGAACTCGAAACCCTTATTAAAAGCAACAAATTCCCAGATGACACTGATGGATAATGTAGATTTAGTCCCTGTTCGGGCGCCAATTGATGGATGAATGTGGGTTGGTCCTTGTTCGGATGCCACCTTTTGATAATGTCCCTGTCTTAGGGATACCGGAGGGTAGTCAGTTGATCGATAAGAGGCCGTATTTTCTGAGGCTGGTTATTCCATTGGAATCTCCTTGGTATTTCAGGGATAGAAGAGAAGTCAGTGTGCTGACTGATATTTATTTGGCTGCGATAAACTTCCAATAACTTTCAGAATTGCAGGTGGCTGCGTGGCGACGTTGCAAAATTTTTTCAACATAGTCAAGCGAAAATGCGATTGAGCTAACAAGCTATGAACTAACAAGCTTTGAGTTTTTGAGCAAACAATCTTTTGAGTTTTTCAGCTGACAAGCTTTGAGTTTTTGAGCTAACAAGCTTTTGAGTTTTTGAGCTGACAAGCTTTGAGTTTTTGAGCTAACAAGCTATTAGCTACAAAACTAACGCAAATTTGAAGATCGTGACAGAAGTACGTTTCGCAAATATCTATGATACGCAAGCTCAGTTTATTCTAGGGAAGCATTATTATTTTCCCTCCGTAGTTCAGACGTCCCAGTCGACCTATCTTGGCGATGGCCTAACAGACACGAATCTTTTCTACAGGGAGTTAACCGAGTGAAGCCGAGTTACCATTCAAACGAACCTCATTCCACTACTCCAATGGACGGAAGCATGGCAACTGAGCTTCAACATCGGCAAGCGCTTAGTAATGCATACCGAAGCTATTGATCGGCTTTTCTCGTGTATAGTGAATGAAACGCTGTAGGGCAACAGGGAGATTTTATCCCTATCAATAAAGGTCACAACCCTGACTACCAAGTAAAACAATGTGTTGAAAAAGGAAGCCAAATTGAACGTTTCATAACAAAAAACTTCAATTTAAATTCAACGGAGAAATACTACATCACTCTTGTCCGACCGACCCCATTTAAAATACACAGTGTAACTCTGGTCTCCTACCCTACGGTGAAATATCAAAAATGTAACTAAAATTCAGCGCAAAACAACGAAAATAATTCAGGTGCCTGATGCGAAAGACGTCTTCAACGACTTGAACTCTTTTCCCTTGAGCGTAGAAGACTGTGGAGTCAACTTGTCGAGACCTAATGTATTAATATATTCCTGGCTTATATTTGTAGATCACAGGGACTTTTCGATGCTGACAGTAATGCCCGAACTAGGAAAAACAGTCAGAGATTAATGAGAAAAATTTTGAGACACCTCAGGCAGTAACTTCTTTCCATTTGAAACAATAAAAATCTGAACAAAACTGTCAGAGAACACCGCTTCTGAAGCCACAGTGAATTATTTAGAAAATTAGCTTGACTGTTAATGACTGGGGAATCACTCCAGATTTTAAAATGGTAAACTTATTGGTATCCTAGACGAATGTAAAACAGGTTATTGCATAATTTGCATCAGACAATATCAGTCTACATATTTATTGAAAAAATCTAGTGGGTGATGAAGATAACACAAGAATATAAATTACTTTAGTGCGTGACAGTATCAAGATGACAAATAAATAGCAAAAAGGGTCTTGCGCAAGTCGGGAGCTTCTTAGTGGGTGTGGAGTCGGAGATTGATGCACTCAGAGGCCGCCCACAATCAATCTCATCAATAACTCTGACCTGTGGAGAGTATGCACTTTCAGAAATGTCAAGAAGTAACAAAAAGGCACGTAAATATTTAGTTATTTGGAGCATTCGGCGCAAGGGATACTGAAGAGAAAAAATTATTTCAACATTAATAAAATATACTTCAGAGCTAACGGAGCATATACGGTACACTCTACGAACGTATGGAAGCGCATGTCGGTTTGTATTTTTACAAATTTTGACTAAGAAAATGATAGCAAGGAATAAGGCTTTGAAACTTAACATTTTATACTAAAAGCTTTACTGTTAAAATTGAACGTTTCGACTCGTTGAGTCATTCTCAACAAAAGTGCTCTGAAAAGAAATGAAATATATACACATTGAAAATATCAAAAAAGTAAACGTAAAAGTAAGGAAAAACTAAATAAAACTAAATCAAAACCCTAAACTATTTGCAATGGAAAAGCAGATTGAGAGTCATTTAAAAAAGGCTTTCGTTGTAAAATATGAAGAGATTCTATGATGCGTAGATAAATGGGGTTTGAAGCAGCGGCTAAAATGTTAAAGTCCTCTAATTTTACTGGAAGATTACATTTTTAGGGTTTTGATTTAGTTTTATTTAGTTTTTTCCTTACCTTTACGTTTACTTTTTTTTATATTTTCAAAATGTATATATTTCATTTTTTTCAGAGCCCTTTTGTTGAGAATGACTCAACGAGTCGAAACGTTCAATTTTAACAGTAAAGCTCTTAGTATAAAATGTTAAGTTTCAAAGCCTTATTCCTCGCAATTATTTTCTTAGTCGGTACACTCTATGTATGTATATCCACCTGAAGTAAATTTAATATTTAATTTATTTGGTTAGGTCACGGCTCAATTTATAGATATGGCCCGAGTAATGGAATCTACAGCCATATGAAGGCTAGTGAGGGACGTTCGAGACAAGAGCACCCACTCATCACCACAACCCACCCTCACCAAAAGATCCGTGGCGGTCCACACGACGAAGGTTGTACAGAAGGATGACAATAGGCTGCCCGGTCGTGTATAGGACAGTTCTCGTGCCCCAGCTCCCACAACCGGGCAGGCGCCGCAGTAGAGGAGACCGAGAAGAGCCGGGGGCGAGGCAGTAGCAGAGCTCACCGGGACGATAATAATGTCCGCCTGGAGACCCTGTCAGCTTCATGAGATTAACTATAGTGGTCCGAGGCACAGGTCACGGGTGGTTTACTTGAAAGCACACATTCTGAGGACGGCTCGAAGAATTTACACGAACTTAAAATGGATAAAATAGGTACAAGTGTGTAAGAAGATGCGCTTGCAATGGATGCTGTTTTCTCACAGCTACAACACTCTGAGTTTGGTTAATGAGGTTGTTAATGAAAAGAGCACACTGTCTCAATCGTCTAATAAGAAAAACTTAAGAAGCTAGATGAAAATGTAAAATGTCCCTTAAAATTAAAAATTTCTGAAAACTAATCCCCCGTTGTGACACACTTGGTAGTGTTGCATAAGAACATGGTTACCACCCTTCTTAAAAAAGTATTTATCAAATGTTACTGACAGTAGGGAAAGTATTAAATCATGGGGCAACATATCTGTAGAACGACAGTTCTGTTACGTTAAAAAATTTACTGATTCTTGGGCAAATGTATTTCTGACTATGAATTTGACTGTTTGACTGCTTTGTTTCTACTTTTACTCTAGTGCGTGTCCTTGATTGATGTTTGAAGGCATGGACATTGGGTAGCAACTCGAGAAACGGGCCGAGGGCTATATTCTTGAATTGATACCCAAGCCCCGTACTGTCAGACAAAAATCATACACAAGCAACAGAATATGTATAGATGAGAAATATTAGAGTAACACTAACATTCACAGTCACCAATTTTCCCTCACAAACACCAGTACATTCATTTCTAAACAATATCTAGTTTTGCAGAAGTGTGGTCCATGATTTGTCTGGTAATACGTCACAATATCAAGAATATCAAAGCTCTTACAAGACCTGTAATGTTTGACGCCGAACTGACTCTGTATCAGACGAGGCATTAGTTATGTTATCGGAAATATGTCGCACAAGCAAACGGGTTTTCTGTCATTGTCTAATAATCGCGGATACATTTTTCCGCGATACAATAATCGCGGATACATTTTTTCATACATCACTGTAATTCCGATCAGCACTCCCGTTTTAGAATACTGAGGGATTTCCAACGCAGAAATGGCCCGAAGATTTGTGAGCGTATTCGCTGTGCCAGAGTAGAGACAACATATTCTGTCAGTTGGTTCCAGATTCAGGCACTTTCAACTGGGAAGAAATTTACTGTCTGACATGGTCTGATTTTCTTTCTCATTGATGTCTGGCCTTTATTTCTGATTCGTATGTTGTCCCCAGTGTCGTAAAGCGCTTTTGGATTAACATCATAAATATTTAGAAAGTCTCAATCCGTTTCAATCCTGCTCCAGCTCCGAAGCTAATGCCGCGTGGAACAGATGTAAGATACTCCGAACTATTTCATAAATGATTATAGCTACAATGTTAATGCCATTTTAATACAATGGGGTTCAACTGAACATTCTAAAATTGGAAATGAAGACATAACTTACTCGACTTGAGTCCACTGATGTATTATCTTATCGTATGCTGCGTTGTTTGTATGTTTTACTGTTTATCAGCACAATTATCTAGGAACAGATTGACATGAGAATTTTCTTTGCTCTAAATGCACTTAATTAGTAAGTAATACTTTTTGTGAAACCTCCTCTACTCAA
This sequence comes from Platorchestia sp. MABIK, assembly GCA_014220935.1. Classification (NCBI taxonomy): domain Eukaryota; kingdom Metazoa; phylum Arthropoda; class Malacostraca; order Amphipoda; family Talitridae; genus Platorchestia; species Platorchestia sp. MABIK. The sequence goes on from JACJUY010002012.1 coordinate 79,944, forward strand.
TGTGCATCACTCAATAAAATTCAACTTCTCTTTTCAAGTGCCTTAGTAATGAAGAATAGTAAGTCCGTCATAGTAAGTCGCTGTGAGAGTTATTGCATGATACAACCAGGAATAATTTCAAAAACTGTTTTAGAACTTAAAATTAAGACTTCACAATGTTCAAAGCACGGACTCAAATAGAATTATATAAGACTATTATTGTAGCCTATTCACATGATTTGCACACATGACTTTCTCAAATGTCACGGCATTGCGTTTCCTGGACAACTTAGGTTGCCGTCACACGGAGACCAAATGGTAACGTTTCATCATAATCATCTACAGTCAGCTGCACTACTCGGTCTGTCTAGCACCACGAAACCATCGGATTTCAGCGTTAGTTTGTGACCAGTTTGGTCAAACTAAGGCTGAAATCTATTGTTTCGTGGCCCTGGACAGACCGAGTAGTGCCGCTGACTGTAGATGATTATGATGAAACGTTACCATTTGGTCTCTGTGTGACGGCGGCCTTACTATGACAAACAAGGAAAATTTCACAAAGAAAATATTTTTGCGATTTATTAGTAATTAAAACGCGCTTTCCCCAGCAGCAGAACCGGAAGACGTGGCTGTGTACCAGTTCCAGGAGAACGACCGCCCCTCCGATAGCTATATCACATTGGACCGAAACCTGGGCGACGTCTTCAACAATCTCACATCACTGAGCGTGTGTGCGCGCGTGCGCTTCTTCTCTCTCTGGGAGGTGTCCAGGTTCATTCAGCTCACAAATGAGCAGACTATGGAGCACACACTGCAGATAGGTACGTATTCCTTTTTTAAGAGGTATATCGAGTTGCATTTATCTTTCCTTCTCGTTGGCTTGTTGCAAGTGAGACAACTTGAAGATTACACAATCTAGAGTGTCCAATAATAAACTGATGATCTTGTTTCTACCATGGTTGATATTGAGATAAACTAAAGGTGGAGAGTTGGCAGTTTTTCACTGACTCAATGCATTATTTCAAAACACTGCATACAGTCCAGGTTGGTGCAAGTTCTTATATAAATAAAATTATGCCAACGGTATTTGATGTGTAAAAATAACATTCAAGTGATAAATATAAGATTCTCTAAAGCTTCTTTTCTCCAATACTTCTTCATAGGCCAGAGGATGCGTTTTGACTCTTCGGCCCCGCATGTGGGAACGGCTGAGCGCTACGTGTTTGTATGTGAAGTGTGTTTTCTTGGCTGAGTATCAAAACCAAGCGAGCTATTTTTCTGTTTCTTCCATTGTTGGTGACGTTCTTGAGGCAGATTTGAGTTATCATTTTAAGAAACCTCACTAACACTGAAACTCACTGCCATGAATTATTTGGAAAGTTCTATTTCGCTTTACTGATCGGCAAGAAATGTTCTTTAAAATATGCCTAAGAGTGCGGTCAGGTCAGTTTGTAACGTAATCTTCTCTTGCACTTCAGAAATGAAAGATTGCAATTATTTCACGAAAATTCCTTATCATAAATCTTCACAAGAAATTGTAGCTTATCATCAACTATTAGTATTTTAAAAGCATAATTTGATGTGACCAACTATCTTTTTAATGTTTTTTTTAATGGAATGCAGAAATCAGTAAAAAGAATCATATAAACATTTACTATTCATCCTACTGAAGCTCAATCGGCCATCGACTGCTGTGCACTACGTGTACTTCTTATCAGTAGATTAGAAAGAGTCCTGTCTCACTGGACACACAGATCGATTGCTTTGCATCGACTGCCGAATCTCTCGTGATTGCTGAAACTTTCCATGTCCTGCAGATGTGGACGTGCGGCGGATCAGAGTGTCTCTGGGTGGCATGCGGCGCTACCACACACTGAACACCAAGCTCCAGGCCCTCACCTGGCATCACCTCTGCGTCACCTACGATGACGTGAGCGGCGAGACCGTCTCCTTCCTAAACGGCATCATGCAAGATCAACATCACACGGACGTCACGCCCTCCGTGGTTGGCTCCAAAATCAAAATTGGAGCGGGAGATGCGTCGAGTAACTTCCACGGAGAGCTTTCCCAGGTATGCGCAGCCTCCTGCTGAACTAATGGACTGATTGACAAATTATACGGTATTTTACAACATAAAATTACGAGCCAACTTTTACAAAGTGTATAGACGTAAGAAATATGACAGATATAAGACCTTAAGTATCCAAAACTATTAGGAAGTAATTTTGATGTCCAAATATTTTTGTGTAGATCAAAATAACAGTTGGTTTCAGCCAATGTACGTAAAATTTTGCAATGCCGCAGTTTTAAATTTAAGTATCGAATAAGAGCAGTCAAGAAAGTATGGTTATAATGTACATATTTGAGGTATATTAAATCGTGAAAAAGGAAAACTTTTAGAGTTTTGATAAGGTCGTGAAATGCTAACATGAATCTCAGATACGTGAATTGGTAAAGTTTCTGAACTTGAAAGTCTGATTACTTAAGTGCATTTCATATTATATTTCATTTTTCCAAACCTTTTCAGGTAAACATCTGGAACAGGACCTTACACGACGAAGAGATCCGGTCTCTAGCCATGTGCAAGACTAACTTGGAGGGCAATCTCGTCACTTGGTCCAATGATTGGATCAGCCACGGGAAAGTGATTGCATCTAGAGAATCATCTCAGTTTTTCTGTAAGACAGTTTTTGATCCAAAATTATATCTCTTCCATCCGATGAGACTGTACCATGCGTTCGCATTGTGCGAGGGTCTAGGAGGATACTTGCCGACGCCCGAAAATGAGACCAGCCTAGTTGCGTATCAAAAAGCTGTCTTAGGTCTATCCTCCTCTGGTAACATCAGGTGTGAGGGCTATTGGATCGGTGCAACTGATGAGAAAGACGAGGGCTTCTGGAAAAGAATGACTGACGGTAAAATAATCACACCTCATTGGAAACAGAACGAACCAGATGGCGGAGAGGTCCAAAATTGCGCTCAGGGAACACTAGGTGAGGACATGGCCCTCAAAGACATACCTTGTGACGGCCTGCAGTGCGTGTTGTGCGAACTTCCTAAGCTTCCTACCTGGTCTCTTCTCGGCGCCTGCCAGATACACGATCGCAATCGACTTTTTGCTCCTGTTCAAAATAAGCCAGGAGACCTCGTCTTCGAGGGATATTCATTTTACACGATAGAGAAGCAAAACAACACATGGCAGTGGGTTGAAAGACATGGAGAGAATGAGAACCGTACTATTGCTAAATTAATTTCAGGCTCTAGCATTAGAAAATCATGGCCTATTGGAAGGCAATCATGGCAGTTTCATATGTCTGTCTGTGAAGAAGAGCCTGGAGAAATACGGACTCTACTCTTTTCTCCTTGTAAAGAAGGACACTTCACATGCGACGATGCCACGTGCATTCCGCTGTTCCAGAGATGTGATTTGAAGCCAGATTGTCGTGACGGCAGCGACGAAAAAGACTGCAGGCTGGTTCAGTTTCCAGCGACGTACAGATCTGACATCCCTCCCGCGGCGCTGGGGTCGGAGAACCCCCTGCAAGTAGCACTGCACGTCACCATCGAGAGCGCAGACATCAACACTGCCTCCATGATGATGCACGTCAACTTCAACTTGACCATGACGTGGAGTGACCAACGTCTCGAATTCCTTAACCTCAATGAAGACAGGACACTGAACAGGTGATGCAATACCCGTTTAGAGGAACCAACTTTGTTAACAGCTCAGAATTTGGATTTTAGAGGTAGTGTTTGTTAACAAGAGTGCAATGCAAGGAGGGCAAAGTCTGTGGATGTTTAGCAGTATTTTATAATTCTCAAGGCTGCAATTAATTCTAGCCTTGTCCTTTAGAAAATTTAAACCTTTTAGCACAGACGGTATTTTCAGGGCCAAGTTTATTAGTGCTTCAACTTAAGGTAAAAAAAACTATTTTAAATTAATTCTGCTATTAGAATAAAATGCCGCTAAAAATTGAAAAAATTAGGGTAATCAAAAACCACATTCTGAACTATGATAACATTTAATTACAATTTGCCAATAATTACCTCTAATTTAAAACTCAAGGTTAATGATACAAATCATCAAATGTAATCATCAGGATTTAGAAAGGATTTCTAACAATTGAATTGGTTTGCTGCACAGGCATTGTTAAAACTTACCTCATAAATTGTGAATTGAGATTTTTTTTCTGGCCATCGAAAAGCATTTTACCTTTCAGCAACCCTTTAGCTTGTGACGAAACGCAGTGCGTCACAAGGATGAAGTTTTCGGATCGTTGAAGCTTTTGACTGAAGATAAGCAAAGGTTCAGAAGAACAAAAGATTTGTCTTGTTACGGAAATTTCACATAAATTCTAAGTAACTGGTAATTTTATTCACAGAAATCTTTTCTCAAAAGTGTAAACTTTCAGAACTCGTCGGATCGTCTCTATCAAATTCTCAAATAGCACAGTCAATAACGAAAACGTTGCCACACTTATAAGTTACTGTCGAGTACTCACACTTCACCCACGTCAAACTGTCTGGTAAAGTAAAAAAGTAGCTACGCTGAACTGAGAAAATATCGACGCTTTTTGTTTTATAGCGATTTGTTTCATCATTATCATGACTGTTTTTAGGTTAGCGTTTGCAGTATCTAGAGATTTTAGGATATTTAATCAAAAAATAGCTAAAAATATTGCGCCTTAATTCCTATTGGGATGTGTTCTAGTATCTGAACAAATGATTCCTCAAGGACTGGTGTTTCTTCCTAGACAAGGCTTAAGAATCGTTGAGTTTTGAAAGGATGTCAAAGCAACTAAATAAATGCGAAGAAAACATTCATTCCTGCTTTAAAAAAATTTGAAATATTTCAAGAAATTCTGGTACTATATGCACGGTATTAGAAAATTAGTAGGACACTTTTGACAACAGATACAAAAAACATAAGCACTTTTTTCAGATGTGTGTACAAATTTAAACACTCATCGTTTTCCAGATATCGAATGGTAAGGGTATTTAGTGTCTATGAAAGTTTTTTTTCTTTGAATTATCGTAGGTTCGCGAATTATTGTAACATCTGTTTACTTCAATGGTCATCTGAGTGAATTTTGTACAATAGCTCCAACAATATGAACCGAAAATTTTGAAAAAACCAAAATGGATCTTTTTGGAAGGATAGTAGACGCTGCGGATGATCTACGAGTGCTTTTAATCATGTCCAAGAATTACTTCAGGCAGCTACCAGACCTGCACTGACGTACGTAATGAAGTTCACGTAATCAAATGAATTGTAACCCCCAATGACTCTGGGGTC
>JACJUY010002012.1:85228-120965 GCA_014220935.1 Platorchestia sp. MABIK
TTAAACAGATCGTTCTCAATTTTGAGATTCGATATCTCGAAAAAAAGATTTTTGGATTTTTACTTAATCTTGAGTCGTTCTCTTGGGCTTTAATATTTTACGAGCCTGCCCTATTAGTTTTCGAACACCCGGTGTACATCGAATTACCAAATACGTTGTGTTCTTTTTTCATCTAACACGATGAACCCATAAATTTGAACAATTCTTTCAATTTTGCCTGCAATCAATTGAGCTACTCCAGCCAGAACATCAGTTTTTTCCCCATGCTGCTCTTTATAAAATGTTCCTCGTGATCAACTCTGATCATTCTTTGAAAAAGTTTCATCATTGACAATATCTGAGTGGCGAATTGCCTAGTCCTTCTCATAATGTGTTCTCTACGTCTTTCTTCATACTTCTGTTCACGCAATCGCATCACAAATTAAAGGATAGTTAATGCAACAACAGTGTAACTAAAATTGAACAGTAAGCTCTGCACCAGTAATAATAGAGCATCTTAGTGAGAACGTAAGAGTTGCAACACACACATAGCAAACGGTGCAGTGCGGGCTATCTTAGGCTTGAAAATCACATTTAACGAAAGCACTTTACATATAAAAACGCATTACAAAACGTTCTCTGTGCGATATGTATTTTGCACAATTTTTACATCAAGTATCAAGTAACTGCACATAATAAAAAGAGCTTGCATGTGAAAGGCTTAAAGTTTACACAAACTATACACGTTCTACTTCACGCACCTGCACCATCCCAAATAAGAGCTCAAATTCACATAAAATACTCCAAAGCTCCAATTACCGCTGAGAGATATTTTACATGCATGCGACCTGCTCAGAGTGAAGCAAGAAACGGTCGAGAAGGTGTGGGTGCCGGTGGTCGACTTCACGAACACGAAGGGTAACCACTACACGCTGGCAGACCACGAGTCCACCATGATGGTCAACATGCAGAGTCTGCCTTACATGGGTGACGATGCGCATGCTGAAGAAGGTCAGTTTCAAATAGCAGGAAAAAGCTGACAAATTTATTACGTATTTTGGCTGCAAGTAAATTTGAATGTTGCCTTGCAAAATATATTATTTCCTGAATCTTTTGCCTAATTTAATAGTCACTTTACCGGTTCAAATGCACTTGCAGAAGACGAGCTTGAATTTTCCTATTATATCATATTGTTTATTAAAAATGCATATTAGATATGGGCATTGTCTACCATTTTACGAAACCAAAAACGGCAAAATTAAGCTACTAAACTTTTGACTCAGGTTGCTCTGAGAAATCTGATTGCATGAGGTTCTTTGGCATCTAAACATCCTGTTTTTTAATTCTTAATTGAGGGTGGCATGAATTTTCCTCTCTTTTTCAGTTTTTGTTATTTCTTGGAATTTTAAAATAAATCTGATAGGAGCATTAAGTAGACTAGCTGCGTTGTCTAATTAGCGTGAACAATTTTTGAATTTGACGGTGTGGCATATTTTTTATATTTGAAAAACTTCAACTTCCGAGTCAAAAATTAATTCTTAATCTTAAGTCATTTTCAAGTTGTTGGAGAAATTTTCTTTGATTATTACAATGTCAACCGTTTAATGAACTGGGAATTATCAAATATGTATGATGACATGAAAGTGTAGCATCAACATTTACTTATTTAGTGCTTTTTGTTCAATTTTCAGGCATCATGTATGTTAGAGCAGACTGGTCTATGACAGCATCAAGAAAACCAAATGGTGATCACAAATACGATTTATTACAACGAGAAGGTTAATAAATTAACCAGTGTGATTCTATTCACTCAGTAATGATTCTGAGGATGTTTTCTTGCTCGTAAAAATTGTGTAGCGTGAAAACAACTGTGCATAATTCCAAGCTCAATAATATAATTTCGGAAACGAACTTTCACACCGAGTAATGTGGCTCTCAAAACATGGTTTCCAGCAGTTACGGAGTCATTCTCTTATGTGCTAGTGAAAGGGAAAGGCTTTGATTCTTTTCACGTTTATGTAGCTCCCATGTTGAAATGCACTGAAATTTCATCCAACGTTATATTTTTTCGAACAGTTACATGCATTGTGTTTTGTTGCAAGGTGATTTTAAACTTTAAATACATGTTGAAAAGAATATCTTGACTACGAAGGGACTTGAGCAAGATTTCATCAATCTTCATCACCCATCTTACGCTACTGCCACCGTTGTGTCTTTCCAGTAAAGGTTTTCGCTTCAACTCTGGTCCTCGAACTGCACCCGCTTAAGCACATACTAACTTCTGAGTGTCTTGACTTTGTTCATTTCCATACTTAACACTCAAGCATTTGATCTAATATTTACATCGTACATCCTCCATAGTTTATTCTTGCCATTTCTAGAATTGCATAGATTTTATTACTATTGTCCACGTTTCGCTACCATTGCTTGTCCACCCTATTAAAATCGAGTTCGTAGTGGGCCGTCAAGACTGAAGGAAGAGGTCATCCTTTCAGTTGAGCCTCGCATGTGATTTTAAAGCTTGCTTTTCAATTGAAGTAAGATTCAGGAGTGATAGTGGCTGAACATGGGGCTCGTTGAAATAGTGTTCCTTCATTGACATGCACAGCTCTTTACTTCGTTGCAGTGGAGGTGTACCCCGGCACGAAGAACAGCCTCAGCATCCGCCGAAAGTACAGCAAGACCTTCCAGTGCCAGTTCGACCTGACGCGGTACCCCTTCGACAAGCAGGTGAGGATTTGCATTTACAGAAATATTCACACCCAGTCTTCGCAACTAATGTTAACAACGAATAACTTCAAAAATCAATGCACGTAGAACAACAATCTGCGTATGTGTTTCTCTCTCGAGCATCTTAAAGAATAGAATATGATGTTAGTTTAAAATAGAATGTTAGTAGAACTGAAATGCCATAATGGCAGCAATGAAGAAATCGCTAGTTCAACGAGAGGTAAAACTCTGCAATCATCAGATGAAAGAAGTCGGTTTTCATTTAAATATTCCCTCCCGTAACAATCGCGAATAGAACTGTCAAGCTCACTGCCTCGTTCAATTCGAGACAACGAGACGTTGACAAATCTTGCTGCTTCAAATGAGTGAACATGGATAGCAAGATAAATTCAAATCAGCCGAACTCACTCTTTACATGGCCGGTGTCATGAGAAGGCACACTGTAGCATGCCCTACGAACAATATTTTGTTCGGATTCAGTTCGTATCTCAAGAACATTTTTTCGGTTTTAGGCAAACGATCGCAACAAAAATACTCCATTACGACTTCGGGAGCTCAATGTAAACATGGATGCTTGAAAACGCGTTATTTCCCTTACTTATAGAAGAATCGTTTTAATAGTCACGAAAGTGGAAACAAAATTTAGTGATGATCTTTTCAAATGATTCTGAAAGGTTACGAAAAAACACTATTCTTCAATCGTTCATGTTCTGCAAGAGAATCAATAACCTACGAGCACAAACGATTTTGAGTAAAGTATGTAATTTTTCCCAGAGTAGCTTTGCATGCTCATGTCGAGCAAAGCATATCCTTCGCAGCCGCCACTGCCGTGAGTGTGCCTAGGAACTTGGCGTTGCTCTGGCCTTGCTGGGAAGCTGGGCGTGTGGAATCTGCCGCAATCCCGCAGTTTGCATTCATTATTGTAACATCATATCCCTTAATGAGCTAAAACTTTTCTCATTTCAATGATGTGGCTACAATAACTATATAACGAGTGCTTTAATAACTATGTAATGAGCGCAATAGTAGTTGTGCAATGAGTTCTTTGATCCGTATTTCATCATCAAAGGGGAATGCAGCTGGCCAGAGTTGTACTGCCAGAAGAAGACTCGTTACAACATCCCATGATTAAGTGTTAATTTCGCAATAGATTTAGTTTTTAATTGCTGCTTGAGTTCATTCATAATTCTCATCACTATGTGTGTATGGTGCCTTCAATACCTCTCTTGGCAATATATTGCTTTTTGTGTTCGAAGAAGAACAAGAATTTCCTTTAGCCAATTGTTCATCAAACGTCCATAGCAATATACCTGAATTAAAATTTACCTGAAAAGAAGTGAATAAAAGTTTTCAAAATTTTTCGTAAGCGACGTGTTGAGATGACGTGTTTCCAATATATATTTACTGGTACTTCATCCATATTCATTAGTTAGTAATCACGTTTTCAATGAAAATACATGTGTGATTTATAAACTAGTGTTTTGCTAGGAAAGGGCATGATTTGTAAGTATAACTGATGCACTATTATTACATACACACTAACACAATTGGCCCTTGATTCCTATTTCGGGGGTTGGCCAAACAAACATCAAGTTCCTCACTCACTCTACACATACACATCTTAGTCTCTCAGGGGCAAAAGAGCAGAGATGACCGTCCATTCATCAGATCCGTTCAGACCTGCAGATGATCAGCATTCTCCAAAGCAGGGCCCTGAGGTATAAAACTGCTTTGCCCTTTCACCATCATAATGCTTCTCATCTTCACTGATGCTATCACTCTCTGTGTAGCATCGCATACAAAGTTTAAAAAAAGGTGGACCAATTTTGACGTCTGATGCAAAGATCGCTGGATTACACCATGGCCTACCTGACCTTCACAGCCCTAAACCCACTCGCTAGCCAGACACCATTCAACCCAGCATCTCCGTTACTTTGCTCCTCCCTTATGTTAAATGTATGTGATTTTAACTACGTTACCGTTTTCACCAGTTCGCGTGTCAAATGCATTATCTTCACCAGCCTGGACCACTAACTTATGATACCTTGTTCAAACTTGTTAGACAAGCACTAGAAAACTTTGTAGTCTACTTCTTGTTATTATTTCAACCCATCAAATGTAGTGAGTCGATCATTTAAATCTCACGTTATGCAGATGCTAAATCTTTTGTTTGTATGACGCTAATGGTTTACTCTCCTTCAACTTTATAACGAGTTTCTTAAATCGAGTTTTGCAGCATCCCTGAATCTGCACTCATTATTTTCTTCGTTATCTTGTTAGGCCAGAGGCAGTGGCGTCAATAGCTCTTCACTCTTCCGCGACCCCATCACTTCACAGGTCTTCCTTATGCTCTCGTTAAACAAACTTCGTTCAGCACAATAGCTTCACTGACTGCCAGTTACGGTCCAGACCACATACATGCTCTATTTTCCTTAAATATTCATGTCGCACATCCGTGGCATTTACCTCTCTCTGCTCTCTACATATTTTGCTGAATTATACAGCAATAAATTCATGTTTTATTCACCAGCATTTTATTCTCCTACGTAAAAAATAACATTTCTAAAATAATCCCTTTAGCAAGCGATGTCAGAAGAAAATTTTTTGTAACTAATATTTTTGTAAGATTTTATATCAGTCCGCCATAAATAGTTGCAGAATATGACTCAAAAATCAAATAAGTTGAAATGATAAGAAGATATGATTTTGTTGCTTTATTTTGGTATGGGTTTAAAAAAGAATGTGCCCCAAAGGAGGTCATTTGCTAGGCAGAAGCACGGAATTTAAATAATTATAGTAAACCTTGAATTATTTGAATTCTTGGGGTGTGGAAGTAGGAAGAAGACAAGACATGTCAGTTGAAAGTGCATCTTACAGAAGAATGTTGAGGAACTTGTGTACTTATGGAGAAATTCATATAATTAAAAATGAAGTTATCAATATAACTGAGGAGAACCTGAGCGAGATTAAACAAACTTACGAGTAAGAAATCAACTATTGCCCAGTTGAATAGCTTGAAATGACCAGGAAATGCTTGCAACACAATAGATACATTTCCATTATAATGCTTTTCCACACAGGGCTGCGAGATGGAACTGACGATGCTCTCAGCTTCGTCACGTCTGCTGCAGTTCGACGAAGAACGCACAGCGGCTGAGTTCTCAGGCAACAGACATCTCATCGAGTACACCGTCGGTGATGTGCGACTTTACTTCAAGAACTCCAGGGACTTCGCTGTGCTCTTCGTCGAAGGCTCGTGCTTTTATCATATAAACGGATGGCTGGGCTTGTGTGTGGATTGTTTGATAAAACAATAATAATTACATTCGTTAACACTGAGGGCAAACTGAGCTTTTTGTCTGTTGTGCATTCTGGGTACGGGGTACGTCACAGTCATTCTGGGTACGTCTAACATTCGGGGTACGTCTAACAAAGGCGGTTGATGGAGCTGTGAGTGTAGACTTGCCTCAGCTTAAAGTGCGGGTGGGGTGGGTGGCTGGAACCCTGGTTTTGTGAACCCAGCTACTATCTGTAAACCTCGACAGCCGTTGCTTCACAGACAATTCATCTTTACTTAGCCTAAGCTAAGGGGGTCCGAAGATGCAAAGTGTTGGAGATCCTGGTGGAAACGAAACCCTAAATTTATTGTTACTGCCTCAGGTATCTCCATAAGCGCAGAGCGCCTCGTGTGACGACGCTTGTGCAGACTGGCGCTCGCTACCAACTTCATTGCCCATGACCTACAACTCAACTTAATTGCACCTCTTCTAATGACATGAGATAAAAATGTTGATATCTCAAATGTTTAAAAATTTAGCCGTTTACAAATTAAGTTTTGAAAGATCATTCATCAAAATAAAAAAAATCCTAATCCTAACATTTAATATAATGTTAGGATTAGGATTAGGATTGTTAATACGAGTAATTTATATTATTTAGTCGATAATTTTCTATTAATAGGTACAATTTAACTCTCACCTATTTTCTAGACAATTCCTTATCGGGAAGTATGAATATATAAATTGGGAAAATATTTATGCTTTATCAATTTAGGTTCAAGATGAATTGTTAAAATATTGAGGGACAAGTTCAAGGAATACGTTCTCACGTTTCTTCTTAGCTGGAATTTTCCTCTCATTTCTTTTTGACAAAAACTGAGAATACATTTAGGAAATTAATTTCTCAGATGACCAATAAAACTCATCTAGTTTGCGCATGATTCCATTTAGGACAGACGCGGATAGGTTGAGCGTTATTCATTTTAAAGAGGCAAAGTGGTAGAAATACCAATGTGGTTGGAGCAACTCACCGTTATTTCATCTTTTGTGTGGCGCATTGAAGCCCAATAATAACCCATAAACTTTGAAAAAACAGGAGATCACTTATTAGATAGTCATCCTTTAATAAATCGATTTCAGAATTTTCTTTAATTCAATATTGGTGACAAATTATTTAATTTAATCACCTATTTTTCTTCAACTTGGAAGCTAAGCTGCTTCCTTTCGCTTGATGATTCCTAATATGAGTAAACATTCTGATCTAAAGAGGCAATTTTGGCTCGATTTACCCATTTACTAGCAATATTGTCTGTCATAATAGAAACTAACACGACCTGTTGGTCGTTAACCGAAGGGGGTTGTGTCAGCGAGGCCAGACGGATTAGCATTTTACAGTTGAGCTGACGAGACGCGCGGGCTTCATCCTGATGAACATCTACATCCCGTCGATGTGCCTGCTGGTGATCAGCTACCTGACCCTCTACTTCAAGCCTGCCATCTTCCAAGTGCGCATGCTCGGCTCTCTCACCACCCTCCTCGTCATGGCCACGCTTTTCACACAGGTTATTAACTCACTCAACCCCATCATAACCTAACCCTATCACTGGTTTAAAATACCGTAATCAGTCTGTAAATTCACGAAAGCTATCTTCACTTTCTCTACGTATTATTCCAGCACATTCTCGACATAATGCTTGTTCTTCGCATAAATAACTTTAAAATCCATTTTAAATTATGTTTTTCTGGGCAGGCATCCAGCCAGCTACCAAAATCATCTTATTTCAAGTTAGTGGACGTGTGGCTACTGTCGAGTATCCTCATAATTTTCACTATCATCGTATTCCACGCAATCATCGACCGACTTCAGGACACTCCAAAACCAGCGATCCCGAAGCATCCTCTGTCTGCAATTATCATTAAGCCTGACATCGGCCAGGGTCGAAACTTCAAACCCAGAAGCAGTAAAAAAGACTCCCCAGTTTCAGTTAAGTCTCCGCCTCGCTCTAGATCCAAAGGTAGTCACCTATCGTCCGGCGTGTCACGCAACTCCATGGATGTTGTGAACGCCAGCAGCCCAGCGCCACACACCCCTGAACACGAGGAGCACGAGCTCGTGACCACATTCGAGCATCTAGGAGTTGGAAACGAGAGCCCAACTTCTTCGAAAATGAAAGAAGAAAACCCACGTAAAAGAGCTAGCAATAAAATCGGTGACGGCGGAACAGCTGACAACCCTTCGAGCTCGGCTACGGAGTCAGGAGACAACGGGCTCTCGAAGAAAGGGACAAACGCTACCGTTGGTCAGACTTATATAGAACCCCCTAGGGCGAAAAATGGAGACTCATTCATTGCCATGGAACGAGCTGAATCTGACGGTGAAAATTCGGATGATGACGTAGGTACGGCAATCCTACGCAGAGGCATTGAGTGGAAGTTTTGGAAATGGTCCTTTAATGATGTGGACAAGTGTAAAACAATGATTGTAACTTCAAGAATTGTGGTTTTTCTTATGGTACTCATCTTCAACATTATATATTGGAGTATTGCTTTAAATGCAGAATAAGATGTAGGCATAATAAAATCATTTTTATATTATTCTTTCACTCAAAGCTTCATTGATGAGAGGTTGTTTTTTATATCCATGGTTCAATTTCACTTGCAATTCATAAGCGGACGTAATATAGAGTTAGGATGACAAAACTCGAAGCCGATTTTCAAGTAGTATACAATAAAAATGAAAAAATTTTGATCCTCCACTACCTAAAGTTGGATTAAAATACATTGATTACAAACTGAATGCCCTGGCCTTGCTCTACCTATAGAATGAATTATTTAGAGAAGCATTAAAAGAGTAGTTTCAGTTTTAGAAGCTAATTGGAGAGCCAACAATAAACGTCTAATACAAACGAAAACTTTAACTAAAGTGTGTGTTCAAGTTAGGGATCCAGTTTAGTTCTTGCACTGCTCTATTTGGAGGACAAAGCATCAAAGATTAACGATTATTCCTCTCATTCGCTAAAAGAGCTCAGATTTTATTAACTGAGAACTAACACTGGGTCCACGAATGCATACAAAGTGAAGTAGAACTTTGTGCGTCAAATGGAAATAATCATAAAGAAATACATCGCAAATCAGAGACAAGCGTATCGAACAACCTTAAAAAAAAGTTACAGATACCTTCCACCTAAGTGAAACACGATCGGAAGAAATAAGGTAGAAAAAACTGAAATAATTCATTCGACATTAATTCATTCGAAACGTTTCTAACATCAATTTAATTTCGGGCATTAGTAGAATTCTAGTAAGTCCCTGGTTAGCTCATAAATCAGACATGCACTGCTAATCCACACCGTGATATTTCTGCACTCAGCTGCTCGTATATTTATTATATCATTAAGTGCTCTTCTAAGCTCGGGTCTGTCGCATTCAGACTAGAACTTGTATATTTCTAACTGAAATTTTTGTACATATACATGTATCCATAAATAGCCTAGAGATGCACTGCTAAATTCAAATTAAATTTCAGATTTAAAATCAGATACTTACCAAATCAGTCCTGGAACCAATGCTTCACGTGTGTCATTTGAAACTGGCAGAGTGGAGAAAAATGTTATTCAGTTAGACTGATCTCTGCGTAAAAATGCAAAAATGGAATGTATCATGTATGCCTGTGTGACATGACTCTCAAAACGAGTTTAAGGTAGAGTTGTTCCACAGTGAAATAATTTTATACTTAATATCTTGCGGAATTTTTTCTGTAAATTATTACTCTTAAAGAAATCGCTGCGTTCAATTTTTTTTCTGCTAAGTATGGTTAACAGATTAAAGTCAATTCAATATTTTCAGGAGTTGAGTCGAAATCACCACTACAAGAGGTTAACGTTAAGTAAACAGGCGATGAAAACTCATGTCACTCACAATTACGCATTGTAAAGAACGAGCCATGTGTTTTATCGGCATAGAGTCATTGTTCGCAGACAATTCGAGAAAAACGCTTTTTAAATCAACGCTTACGTTCAATGCAATAGCTTTTTTTTCCCTCTTTAACTAATTCTGAGTGACCATAGCTTTGAATTCAAATACAGATGGCTAGAGTTTCAATCAGATGAAAAATTATCATCATGTTTTAACTGAGCGCTGGAGTAGGAGCTGAGTCTTTCAAGACGAGCAACACAGGAGGTATGCTGCCTCCACACAGCAGGTGGGTCCTGGCTCTGGACTGGGAGAATATTGTTGTGTTGGAGTTGAGTTGTGCTCCAGAGCTGTGCAATGCACATGCCCCTAGTATAGTTCAGTTGAGATAGTAGTTGTGCCAGTAAATGTAAGACATCTGCGAAGTAAGCTCCAAAATATTTTTCGTTTGGGAATTGTTGCGATTTTACAAATGTACCAATTGTGAGCGCCAATTGTCAAAAAGATGAACGCTTTCTGAGATGAGTTACAGCAGTTTCGAAGCAGCTATTTTATAGCTAATCTTATTTTTAGAGAGATAGTAAGATAATCTTGCCTAAATATTTATGGCTAAATTTTGAAAATATTTGCTAATAAATTTATTGGCTTTTAGTTGGTAGTGCATCATAACCTCACGCTTCAATATTACAGAAAGTTACGTTACTCTAGCTTAAAGCACCGAATAAACTAATATAAATTTGCCGTCACCTGGCTTCAAATGACAGTCAATGCTAAAGTTGTCTCGAGCGAAACTTTTCAGCCTTAAGGCTGCTTACGCACACAAACTTTTCTACCCTAAGTTGCTATGCATCGGAAGTCAATGTGATCAGCTAAAAGTTGCGACTTGCCCTGCATCCAAAACAGGCAGTGCATCAGTAGCAAGTAATTGAAATTGACTTTAAAATGTGACGAGCTACAATGAACTTTGGGAAACAAGTATTTGCAGGGAGCAATAGATAGAAACTTCTACTCTGGGACCACGCTTGAAGGCCTGTGATTTTGACGCACGTGCTTCATGTTGAAGCTTTATTCTACTGTACACAAGTTCTCTTTTCACGAGCCTCGCGTACAACTGCGGCTTAGCTGCCGCGCTGTTTGACATATCCTGTGAAGTGACTGTGTCGAGATTATTTCCATTTTCTAATGGAATAAGCTTCTGCAGTTTTTAAAAATATTTTGAAAGATCTATTCATATTTTATAATTCACTAATTTTTATGATAGAACCAAGCTAGGGAATGCCTGATTCGATTTCCAATGATGACGCCAGCATTGAATCTTCAAACGCACTCCAGCTTTTCCAGGCCCTTGGAATGGCATCAATGTCATTCTTGAACACACGCCACGTCATCTCCTGCCTCTTATTGAACTGAAATGACTCCAATCGAACCTCCATCAGTGACAAGCATACTTTCGGCTCTCTTGTATACTGACGGCAGCAGCAAAAATGTGTGGTTATAAAAAACAAATTTTGGTCGAGGTCTACAAAAAATGAATTTGCTATGGCGTTATTAGGAGAACAAAAATGTAAGAACTCTAAAATTTTCGTTAACATTTCATCACAACCCTCAATTACTAAGGGGCAAGGGTCTCTTTACTGATGATGTTATTTATTCTGTCAGAACAGATTCATGAACGTAGTATTTAAATGAGATTCCCATCGGTAAGAAATAGTGTACAGCTTATTTACTCGTGGTTGATATCGTATACTCGCATCTTCTTGCTGAAATACGAATCGTTGCCTTTGCTTCATGTTTTAAAGTGATGTGATGATGCGGGTGTTGTGCTTTGGGTCAAGGTTCATATGACCGCTCAGGTGAATGGCAGCGCTGTGAGGTGGGGCTGCTGACACGGCATGCCTTTGTGTGACACGGTCCCAATTGTGTGAGGGCAAATTACTTATGGCTTGCGTCTCCAGTGCATGGAAAGTTTGTTATGAAGCAAAGGAATTTGAACATGCGGGCTCTAGGATCCGACTCTATCATAGTTCCTTATAGCAGAGAAAAGCGTCATGATCGGTACAAACCGAGGTATTTCTACAAGCGCAGCCACCTCCTAGCATTTGCTTGATCTAACTTGAACAATTATTATTGTCTCTGTAGATTTCAGCAGCAGGTGTAAGGCATGAGATTGAGTCCTTCCACTAGAATAATATCTTATCTTATTTTACATCGCTGGCTAAAAGTATTTCTGAAAAGTATTTCTAAAAATCAGAAGTAAAATGTATTTATTTTAACTTCTGTTTTTTAAGTCTCACATCAAACTATACCTTAGTTTTAAAGTAAAGGGAAAACTTAACATGTTTTTGTAATTTCTATTTGTACACATTTGTTCTCCCCCTTCCACGTCTAGGTTTCGTCCAGTGTAAATTTCCGAATCATGAATGACAGACGAATCTGTGAAATATTTTGTATCCCAGAGAAATATCGTATAAAAAGTGATGAAACTGACACAGTCTACTTCAGCTATTCGGGTGAAATTTTATGTAAAACGCAAAGGAGTAGTAACATTACGAGCGTATCGCAAGTGACGTCTGCCTGCTGAAGAGAGAGCAGACTTCACTTTCCTTCCTCGTACCCTACAACAATGTCCATAATTTGAGCATGATGTATATATTACCTTGTGAACTTCACGCTTTGCAGTCCGCTCTTCTCCATCCAGAATTTTAAATTCTAACTACAGACTAACATCGTATCCAGCTGTAGCCGGGTAGGATGAACTCATTTGTGTTTTCTGTAAAGAAGATTTGTGAAGCATAATTTTCAAACTACATAACGAAGGAATTGTGGTCACAATGTTAGCATGGTAGTCATAGTGTTCAAGTTTACTGTGAAGTTTTTATACGAATATATATTTCTAATTTCACATGTGTAATTCCTAGTGCACAGTTATACGGCTGGTGTTTTCAGCAGAAATCCTTTTCGGACCTAGAGTTTAGAAATGGCAGCAGCGTTTTATTCCCAAGTAGTAATCCAAACAAAATAATGACAAAATAATTGCTTCAACATTGCGTAGGAAAACTTCAAACTTACGGAGTCTTGGATTCTCATAACCAGCTTTCGGTTTAATAACAATAAAGCTTATCTCATCATCAAGATTGGATAGAAAAACAACAAACTTACGGAGACTTGAACTCTCATAACCAAACTTCAGCTTTCGGTCTAGTAACAATAATGCTTATCTCATCATCGTTAATAGATGTTTGAGTGATTGCAATAATTTCATTGGCTGTTGCTAATTTTTTCAAAGTCTTTCCATTTCACCCGCAAACTTCCCTCGCTTGACTTGATTAGCGTAGGTTCAAATACTAGATGCCGTAACTCGTCCCTGATAATAAGCTCCTTGTCCCTCTATCGCGGGCGTCCTTACAGTCACCAGATACCTTATTGGCGTCTTTTTCAGCTTTTTATTTTCACTTTTAGCATTTTTTCGTCATTCGTTATCATTGAGCAAAAATGAGAAATTTAATGGCTTATATATGTAGAAATTGAAAAACATTATTATTAAACTGAGCTTGAAAAACACAAATTTATGAATTTTCTTTTCTTAGTTAATTTCTAAATCAGTTTGTCGGACTAAAACATTTATGGTTGTGAAAATATTTATTTCTCCTCCGGTTGTTTTGTTTCTTATTTGTTCCATATGTAGTGTTTCCTGGCTGAAAAACTTGTCAATATAATGTCCATGTGTGAAACACGTGAAAAGTGAAACATGTGCTCTTATTTGCAGCAAGAACCAATGCCTCCTCAATGCATGACGAGGATCTAGGTACGCTAGCTCTCACTACATCAGTGTCATAGGAGTAAACATTATTTCAACGTGAAGATAAATTATAAATTACACTTTCGTTCAGAGCAATGTGATATTTCAGTGACTTTTACATTGGGAGTAAGTGAGCTGAACTACCTGACAGAAGTTGAGAGGTGCAGTAAAATACATTTTTTTTCTCACTGAGTGCAGGAAGTAGATGACAATAATTATTGCCTTATTCTTAACTCCAACGCTGTTTACGTAATTTTTATATCAATTTGTGGCCCTCACATTCTTTTCGTTACACAGGCAAGATGCTTGTCAAGATTTTCTTTAATTACCGTTTTTGTTGGCGTGAAATGTTTTGATGTAACGCTCACGGATCAGCACTATAATTCGTGGTGACCTTAAGCGGCCCATAGACGATCAATTTTATTGTCAAAATAATTTACAATGATGAATTTTGACAATTAAATTGATCGTCTGTGGGCTTGATTGACGACCGTCAATTAATTGACTTTGTGGGCAACAAAAAATCTCATCAATATATTGAGTCAATAATATTGACAATTAAATTGATCGTCTATGGGCTGCTTTACGCCTTATGCACGCATACATGCACCGCATGCAGTGGGCATTACTGCCTTCCGAACGCGTAGTTTTACTGTGTGCGCGGTGGGTAGCCACAGGCACAACCCAGCCCAACTTTTCGTGAGGACATGAATGATTTTAGCTGTCGAGTGCAGAGGCTGTGCTCCAGCGGCTAAAATCTTAGATGTTCGGTGACAAAGCTAGACTGGACACGCATGCTCGTTCTAACGTGCAAATTACTTGTGTAAACTTTTAGATGCTTCCTGGCCGTATGCCATTGTATCGAAAGTCCCATCCGTGCCTCCGTCTGTCCGAGCACAACTGCAATACTTCACCAAGTTATGCTTCTCGTGAGATTGTCTGTATCCTTTCTAGCACATTCCGCGCGTCATCGGCACACAAACCCTAAGTTTAAAGCTTTTTTGTGCATTTAATCGTTGTGAACTAAATACAATAGTCAAATCAATGAATATTTTTATTCCTTGAAATGGAAGAGTACTATCATCAAAACAGCTCATACTCATTTTCTTCGATAAAATTCCATATGAACCAGACAGTCTGCACTGAATTAAATCTGTTTAAGCTTGCGAGGAGCAGCAGTGGAGTGAGCTAAATATTAAGAAGTGAGAAAGGTTTGAAGCAGACAAAACATTGTAGAGTCACGTAAACACAAACAGATCTCACGTACCGCGATAAAGGAGGATGCATTACCACGAGAAAGAACACCTAAGGTTTTGAGAGAATATAATGCTTTGAATATATAAAACAGGATACACATGAAAGAAACAGCAGGGGCATTCGAATGGAAAGACATAGGTCTCGTTGACAGCTGTAAGAGCAGATGAATATGATGAGTTTCTGGGGAAAAAGTCAGGGTAGATAGTATAGAAAGAAATTGATTTGTGTAATAGAAATGGTTTTCTTATAGGTGCACTCACAGACTTACATTGGAAGGACAAAGAGTGAAGATTTTAGGGAAAATAATGAATGGTTTTCAAGGAGTGAATGATGCTCATGAGGCTGCCAGCGACGGTTGACAAAACTCGTACCATCCATCAGCGCAAATGAAATCAGCCACTCAAAAATTTTGATATAACAGCAAAAATTAGACATGATATAAATTTTTCAATAATACAAATATGAACTAAATGAAATTAATAAGAAATAACTAATTTCTGCTACTGTGCTCTCAGTTCTACTGAATTATTCTTTTCAAAGTATCCAGAACTTCTGACAAAGAGAAAATTTTACGTTTTGCGGACAAACATTCTACGAAACGGAATGTTGGAGTCGTGTAGCGGCAGTGAGTGATATCTCTCAGCACCGGAAAAAAAAACAATGATCGAATTCTCAAATAATTTAGCTTATCGTAACGGCACAGCTGACAGCGGAAGTTCTTCCAAGTAGACTTGGCTATCCCATTGCTACAGTACGTTACGTAGCGAAGTCGATGTAGAAAAACTTACACTGTTTTACTGCTACAATGATAAAATATTGGAAAACCTGACTCTAGAACTGCAGCCAGCAGATTGATAGAGTACAATCTAATGATCGAACATCTATTGAACAGTAGTGGAGTTTTCATGTGAAATTCGGACCGTTCGGCTCTTTTTAGAGAGCAAGTTATCCCACATTGCCAAAATATCTTTAATATTCAGGTAATTCCTTGAAATATTTAAGTAGGCTCCACCAAATTTGCCTTTACCTAGTGTTGCTCTTCTCCTGCCTGTCGCCGTGCTGTTGCGTCTGATGCTACACACCTCATGCCACATCTGGACAACCATTGTTGCAGCACCACACCACATCTGGGCAACTTCAGTTGCTGCACCACACCTCAGTTGTGTGATCGCACGACAAAGTAGCACCAGAGTAGTACCAGTGAAAAACGAACGAACGAACAAACACAACAAACACAAAACGAACACGAAATGAGAACTACAGAGTGTCTCAAAATAACTGTACAAAAAAGAGAAAAACATTTTCGAACATAGAGTAAAATGGAATAACTTCGAATACAGAAGACAAATGTAACTGAAAAATCATGTTTGCAAATGTTCATATTGATGACCGTATTTGTCCAGACAACACTGATAACGCACAGCAAGGGATTTGCAAACGTCACGAAACGGGTCATTAGAAATATCGCGATATTGTCTTTCAATTCCCAATTTCAATGCATCAATTGTTCTTGGTTTGGTGCGATGAACTTCGTTTTTGAGATATCCCCACAAAAAGAAGTCCACGGGTGTAAGGTTCCATCTGCTTCAAATTTGTCTCTGATGCGAGCAATGGTCCGGCGCATTGGTGGCGGTTTTGCGAATTCTGTTTTGAATCGTCTTTGTACTTCAATTGCGTTTTTCGGTCTTCCTATAACATTTCAGAATAAATTTCCTCTCCTACAATTTAAGTAGATTTTCTGCCATGCTGTAATGAATTAAAAACACCTGTAATTCAAACAAGGCAACATTTTAGCGACAGTTAAAGTGTGAATCCTTTTTTGAGACACCTTTCATACAACAGGAGTGGGAAAATATTTATTAGTTATCGATTTTACGATCAAACATTTACAACACTCGTTACAATTTTTCTACGACTTCTCGGGAGTACGTGAACTTTACATGAGTCGTCTGTTGCACCCGCGTCATGAAACACTGGACTTTTTATTGATTGTGCTCTTGCTTCATGAATTTTTGTGCATTGCGTTTTGATAACACAGCTGGGCACTAAACAGCCGTCCGTTAATCGTTAATCAACGAAGTTAACATATTCGGTAACGGTCTAACGTTTAACTTTGGAGATCATTTTCGAACTAATAAACTTTTGTTAACGTACGTCCGCTGTCCCCAAAATTGTTGAATAATAGATGTGGGATAATAATAAAATAGCTAATGTACCCATGTATTATTCTCAAGCCTCTCATTGCATTTAGTATTAACAAATCTTTCACAATTGAATTATGAACGTTAATTTTGAAGTGAGAACTTATGCAGCATTGATGGTTCGTGAAAAAATCATAAAAGTTCCTCTACATCTATTATCATTTTTAGTTCATCACCAACATATCTAGGTACATTGTATTTCCTCTTCGTTTTCATTCATTTCTGGTTACTGAAATTTTTAATGGAATCAATCCAACACTAAGATATCAGGCTTTTTAAGTCTTTTAGAAATTAACAGAATGAATTTAATTTGTTGAAATTCAATGAAAAGGACAACAGTTTTGGGGTCATGAAACCATTGAAAAGACCACAAAGATTAAAAAAATTGTTTTGCCAATATTTAATTGAACTCCTGGGAGGGTTTAGAGCGTTAATTTTTTTGTTCTTCAATGAAAATTGTTGTGAAAGATTTGCAGAAAACTTCCGCAACAATGTTAACACGCAGCAGATTTTCAGTTTTTGAAGTTAATATTTTAGTTGAACGATTTTCGGTTCATGAAGTTAACTCTTTGATGACGGTCTCGACTCGAGTTCATAACTCCCTGAATTATTATTTCGAGATGTAACTTATTCTCCTTAGAATGAGTTTCACCTTTTGTGAGCAGAAAAATACTTTTATATACTATCGTAAAGTGCGAGGGAAATTTATTTGAGCTGGACAATAAATGAAAATATGAGCTAGGAAAGGAATAACACTGTAATGATTTTGATGCCCAGTCGAAAAGTGAACTGTATTACACAGTATAGAGCTGACGTGTACTGCACGGTACAGAGCTGACGTGTACTGCACGGTACAGAGCTGACGTGTACTGTACGGTACAGAGCTGACGTGTACTGCACGGTACAGAGCTGACGTGTACTGTACGGTACAGAGCTGACGTGTACTGTACGGTACAGAGCTGACGTGTACTGCACGGTACAGAGCTGACGTGTACTGCACGGTACAGAGCTGGCATGTACTGCACGGTACAGGGCTGGCGTGTACTGCACGGTACAGAGATGACGTGTATTGCACGGTACAGAGCTTACGTGTACTGTACGGTACAGAGGTGACGTGTACTGTACGGTACAGAGCTGACGTGTACTGCACGGTACAGAGCTGACGTGTACTGCACTGTACAGAGCTGACGTGTACTGCACATTACAGAGCTCACGTGTACTGCACAGTACAGAGCTGACGTGTATTGCACAGTGCAGAGCTGACGTGTACTGCACAGTACAGAGTGCTAAGCTATACTTACACCAGACGCCGCACGCTAGCGCATGTTGCCCTCGTTCAGTTCCCCCGCCGCGGTTGCCTGCGCTCGACGCAGCCCGGGCTCGGCTGACGCGGCCGAGGTAGGCAACACGAAGCCTTCAGTGTGTGACCGATACAACAAATGCCTCTCATGAGGAAGGGAGCGACTCGGTGCTACCTTCCAACCGATTGAAATGGGAAATTTTGCATATTTTGATTCACCATGATCGTATGCACCGAACTTTGAGAGGATATTAGAAAATGTAATTTATTGTTGTGATAACTTTCGGTGCAGAATAAATTGATGTGAACATGTTCTCGTTTCGTTTGAAATTATAAGATAAGTGGTAAGATATTGTGGTGGTGCATCGATCAAAATGAGCGCGGATGTGGGGAAGTTGCGCATCCGCATGGCTCTGGATTTTTGCTTAACAATTACATAAATTTAAACGAAGAATATATTTAGCATTTTGCTAACTGACTGGCATAGAACTCCTCTGCTTTCTGTTAGAGCGCAGTAGCGATAATTTATCTGTGTGATGTGTGTTCTAATTACATCCAAAGTTCAGACTGTCAATGAAAATCATAATTTTAAAGTTCAAAATACGAATAAACAGTTCAAATCATGCTGGAGAAATTCGTAGAGTCCATAGCCAAGATCTCTTTAGTGCTTACATGAACAAGATGCTTGAGCGAATTGTACGAAAATTACGAACTTCAACTTCCCAAAGTCTTGGAAAGCGAGAGTGCAGAAGGAACGAAGAAATCCGGAGGAATGTTTTTTGGAAAAAAAAATTCCTCACAAAAGGAAACATACAGTGCCTCTCAGTAGAGCTCACACTTGTATTTGCAGCTCATTATTTGGTCATGTGATGTGTTGTGTTGATATGCGATGCGTTACGCTGTGCTGCGTTGTGTCGTAGTGTGTTGTTCTTTACGTGACGTTTGGTGTCGCTACATTTGTGAAGCTTTCTGTCGCAGCCTCCTGTGAAGACAGCCAAGATGGATGATTCGGATATGAGTTAGAATAATAAGTTGAATTGGAATTTTCAAGTTCAAGCTTAGAGTATTCATTGATGCGCAGCAAACAATAATTAAATGTTATTTTATTAACTCAAGTAATCAATACACAATATTGCATTACATTTTCTATCCATAAGTTGAACGTGAACATGCGAGCTTGAAGCTCAACTGAGTTTCTTTCTTCTATTTTTCATTTTCAATATTAATTTCTCTCTTATTACACAATATCAAACTCTCAATTTTATGTAATTAATGACACTTGCTGCCCACTAACCATGCATGACAAGCGCATGTTAGAACAAGACTTGAATTGGGGAGTGAGGAAATGAGCATTTTTGTGATGAAATTTTTCGCCAGCTTTATTTCCACTATTGGACCTTCCAACCCCTATGCTCTTTGCCTCCCGCAAGGATCCTGCTTATGGCCCTGCCCTTCCGCCACGAGGATCTATTCTGAGCTGCTCAGTACAGCTGGTCATGATGGGGACAGGGGTGGGTGTGTGAGGGCTGCTAGTCCACTCGAGCTGCTGTTTAGTTCTGAGTATTCCCGTGTACACTCCGCTGCTCTCTGTCTGTAATTCACACTTCGTTAACGAGACGCAATGCTGTCGGCACCGACCACGTGTCAAACTCATGGACGTCACTAATACGCCAGTGAGCACAGATTTTCTCATGAAATATATTTCTTAGAGTTAAAGAACGTGTTTCGAAATTTGTTCATAAAGTAATGGTTTCGCTAAAACATTTTTCAAATCCATGGCTTAAAACTGTAGACTAAGCGTGAAGCCACTCGAGTCTAATGAGAAATAAGCAGTAAAACTGCGCGGCAATTTCTAGATTTTATTCTCAGACCAAAGACCTGGAAGTGACTGTTAGGATGTAGTACCTGAATGAGTTTCCACTTGTCATCTGAGCAGCGTCCACTCTGTTATCTCGCCTCTTAACAACGTCGTCCATATGAATAAATTAAGCAAGCTCCCGAACTCGTCAATTGATGGGTGCAAATTTTCTGTATTTTGCACTTTTTCTTGATGCTTAGAAAGAACGAATGAGCTCCTGAGCACGTTTCGGCAAAAGATTCTTGATGAGCTTAGACGCCTCTTGTTGTATGTACTTGCGGCGCTGCATACGATCATTCACTTTATAAAAATTCACGTTTTTTTTAAGAGATGAATTCCTGCAACGAATATGAAGTACAAGTGTTCTTATTATGTTTTATGTTAAGAAACGAATTATTCCACTTTACTAGGTATGTGGTTCATTTGAATGGAACATAACAGATACGTGAGATCTGTCCCATGTCTACCAAACGGTGATGAGGTGGTTAAACTCAATTATGTTCAGAGTGGGGAAAAAGCTCCAACACTCTTCTTCAATTTGAAATAAAAATTACTGAAAGATGTTTTCATCAAAAACTTTTCGCTCAATTAATTGCTACTGTATTGTTTTCACGTTTAAGACTAGATTTCTAGTTAAAACCCTCGGTAGTATTCTAAAAAGGAGTAAACACCTCCATGCAACCTCCCTCCTCGCCTGATTTGAACTCCTTCGACGCAGTATTTGTTCAATTTTGGAGACTGAATTCTATGCATCATTCAATGTCACTGTCGACTATTTGAAGTCGTCCCTATAGGTGACGTGGGATAAAATACCGCAAGAGAAACTGCGTCTCTCTGTCGATATTTTCAGAGGAAGACTTCAGAGGGTAATCAAAGCAAACGGAGGGCTCATTGGAAGCTGAACGTCTATTTGGTTTCATGGTGGTTAGTAAATTAATGTGAAGACGATTTCTGTTTCATTACACTATCCTATTGTTTATTTGTTAAAAATAAACGTTGTTCAGGAACTTTTTCCCCACCCAGTAATGTTGGCTGGCCGGAAAAATGTCGTCCATTTAACTTGAGCTGCGTCGAGTATACAAACCTGTATCACTAACTGATGTACAATGTATTCGATAAAAATGTCCCAGAGTACAAAAATTTAAAACTTTTTACTTGAAGATTTCGGTCCAAGGATTCTTCGTGAGGAAATACGAAAGATGGAAAGGAAAATTGTTTTTTTAATCTATTAGTCAAAAAGTAGCTCAAGCTAATTCGAAATACAAGGCTGAAGCACACGGAAAATAAAATGAATCGTTCCTAACAACAATTGTAGAAAAATAGAAAATTAGGGACCATCAAGGCTTAGGTTAAAATGACTCTACAGTTCATTCAGGAGTTGTCTCTGCTTTTGGACAGATGGTGACTCAAGATAACACAGGTGTTGAATGTTGAACTATCTGAATCTTAATATTTCCCGTCCTATTTGTCCAGTCTCAAGAGCCAGGAGCAATATTATTTCATCCTGGAATAAAGGGGGGGAGAGAGTGATGTAAGGAATCAGCCCGTTCGATGGTTCCGATCACCATTCTCAGCGAAATTTGCCTTAAATGCTCGGGGTGTGAAACTCACGTATAGCGGTGCACGGTCCGCACAGCTGAGATAATAGACGTGGGACGAGCGCGTTAGACATTTCAAGAGTGAAATGAATAAACTGTACATTTTTTCAGCAATATTTTTTAAATGGAACTTCCGAAAAAATTGAATGCTCTTTTCATAAAGCCTATTTTCGGCTTTTCGGACTGATGTCTGGTGAAAGGATTGAACGCAATACTTGAAACTTTTTCAGAACAAAATATTCGTAGTAAGATTTGAGTTGGAAAAAACTTTGTTGTTAATTCTTCACACAATGATAGTTAAATAGTTAGTCAATACTGGGAAAAATGAATGAAGTTATTTACATTCTTTGATCTTACCAGCATACTTGAAACAAATTTTACAAGCGAGATACCTATGTTGAAGTTGTGTTGATCTTGAAATATTGGCAATAGAAGCCGAAGAAACTAATACCTAATCCACAGCAAATGGGGTTTCTCTGGAGTTAAATGGGACATATAACCAGAAAAGTACACGTTAGCATCAATGAAATCGAACATAGTGTCTTCCTTCTACCTTAGAAGTAAATTTTACGTTAAGATATTTCTTGTTCAAAAAGTACAAGAATAAATGCAAGTGAGATCCATGCTCGAAGGTATTATTCACGTGGCGCTCATTAACAATTGGCTTGCAATTACTGGCTAATCTGTTCATGATAATACACAAAACGGAGAACAAACGTTTCACAATTACTGCTATTAAATAATTTGTATGGCCAGAAAATATTGATGGAGAAAACTTTTTGCTGCTGATGTTCACCGTTCAGGTGACACTTTCGATACATCTGTTAACAAAATGAACACTTTTTTTTGTTTACGTTTAAATAATTGTAGTTATGCTGCAAAAGACTTATGAGTACGAGCATTTCGGCCTTGGTTTTGGCTTCTTATAAATAAGCTATCAGTAAGCTAACGTGCAGAAACAAATTCAACTTCGTCATGTATTCTTCATCAAAAATGACCGTCTAACTTGTTTCGAGCATCTTCAAAAAATTCTTTGAAAAATGTAAATCATACTGGTAACGTCAACTCAACGATGATTTAAATCATGCAGAAGTGTACATGCATAGTCTCTTTAAAAACCTGCAACCGACTGGCAAGCAGTCGTTCATCGTCAATAACTTCTGTCGTGCGCACTGCACATCCCAGTAGATGGGTTCAACCCACTGAGCACTTTCTCATACGGCTACTGAACACACTTGTCAGAGCCAATAAACGTTACGGTTTCTTGCTTCGCCCATGCATACGAGCATTAGACACATCGCATAAATGATCCTGAAATCAAAAAGTTTGTGGAAATCTTTTTTATACGTTGGACAGTTGTTTCATAAATTTTAAGTATTCACATCCGGAGTGTGAACCCTCTAACAGCAGTTAACCGGTAATTTTTCAGGTTTATAGAAACACAATTACCTTTACGGAAATTTCATTTCGTTTTTTTGTACTTTGTTCAAGGATTTCTAACGTGCTCAATATGACTTTTTGATTGAGAGACATTGATAAAATGTTTTTCTATTTCTGCTTCTAAATTTGCCTCAGAGTGATACCATGACAGGAACATTTAATTTGTTTTCAATATTTTTATCCATCCCTAATGCTACAAATTTGTTTCTTAAAAATCGTAAAAAATCTAAATATTTGTGGAGTTTTTTCATATAGTTGCAAACTCCATCCCTGACTTATAAAAATGACTCTATTTTATTTCATTTAACTCAAAAATTTAATTTAACTTCCATTTTCATTTCCATTTACTCAAAGTTCATCAATAATAGGTGACTTCAAGCGAACTCTCTGGACACGTCCACATTTTATTGGAACATTTCAAGTGCATTGTTGCATCTGACCAGGCTCGTCACATTTTATGTCGTCACACATAAGATGTCACACGCAATTCAAGCGTCACAATTAATACTGAGCAATGTCATGCACGTGGAACCGACAATGAGTTCGTGTTGTAAAATGAATACCTTCATACATGAGAAAATGTCGATCAATGTTTCCGAAAAAAATTTTTGAATAGGATTTCTAGCCTTTTTCCGGTTCATTCCGTGACATTCTTCGGCTTACATTGATGCTGAATAATAATTGTGCTCTGATGGTTCACAGCAATAGTAGTATTGCTAAAAGTATACATAAATTAAAAACACTCAGCATGACGTCCATAATATCTGCTAGTGGCCGACTCTAGAGCGTTGATGGATGTCATACGTAATTACAGCCTTGGCGCGCAAGAAAACCTTGAAGAGAGAAAGGCGAAATTATAAATACTGTAAATAATAACGATGGTAATAGTGGTGCGTATTTTTTATCCGTCAGCACTTCGCAATTCAATATCCTAAGTTTTTATGAGGTCTTGTCAGAAATTTCCCGGACTGCACTCGTCGCGGCTGTTGGACGTAACTGCACAAGCCGGCGTAAGAGCAACCGGTTACGTAAAATCTAATGAGCCAGGGTGCTGAGTTTCGTAGCAGTGTGATGAGTTCGATCTACGAGCCGTTTTGTTATAGCGTTCTAACTTTCGCCAGCGAGTTTTATGATGGCCGAAAAATTTGAGCTACGAACTTGTATCATTTATTTCGATTTAGTAAGTTGCCTACTGAATCTTTTGTAACGCTTCGAGGAGCGTTTCAAATATTCGAGAAGCTGATCGAAAGTGTGGGGGAAAATTTTTAAATTTGTGGAACCACCAAAACTGGACATTGCACTATGACAATTAAAAGAGCATAATTTTACATCAAACACATAAAACAATACATCCTGCATGTTCAGAAGACTCAGCCCTCTGTGACTTAGCTCTGTTTCCGGGAGCAAAAATTCACGCGAAAAGCTACCCTTTTGATGCCGGAGAAGAGATTCATAAAAAAAGGTTGGAAATGCATCACAGCTTTCAGAAAATGAATGTTTTTATGTTTTTCAGATGGAGAGAAAATGCCATATTCGCACATAGACCACTAAGGAGGACATGGAGGCCATTAGTGGCCTGAGTAAGCAAAAAGATTATTAGCCTAAGCCGGAACTTTCCTGATAGCACCTCGGATACGGTTGCCTGTCCACATAGTTAGTCACGGTAGATTAAGTTAGATAAATGATTTTCTTTGACATTAGTCTGGACTATCAACTGTGCATGAAAACTTGAAAAAAATAAATTCCAAAATTCTGACCGGCAACAACTTGATTATTTCTCCAAATTAACGTTGATGTAAACAATTTATTTAACCTAACCTAATCAAGTATTTGGACTATTTATGAAATCTCCCATAAAATTATTAACTGCAGCAAAATATATATAACAGACAAAAACCTACCGTAATAATATTGATCATAACGGTAAAAATATGACTATCATTGAGTTCATTTAACAATATAGACCTGATTTCATGATTTTTTTCGATTGCAAATTATTCATTTTAAATGTTATCACTAACATAAAATCGTACATAACCTTGCTTAAAATCTGCCCGAGACTTAGCCGTACTCAAATCTTTGACCTTAACTTCTTTCTCTCTTATGGTAATTTTGCTAAACTTTTTGAAAAGCTATGAAAAAGCTATGAATGGTGAGGAACAATGGTGTGCGCACAAGATAGAATTTAGAAATCTATACGATAAATGTAAAATGTTAAAATCAAAAATCAAAGGATCAATATTTTAAGTGCATAAATTGACTCAGATGCATTAATTTGAAATTTGGGTCTTTGAGGCAAGAAATGTTCATTTTCCATTGACTCTAATTAAAATGTTGCTTTGCTTTTATAGGCAAAATGTTCTTTTGCTTCATGAACTAATATCAACCTCACCTAACATAGCACATCTTACTCAAACTTAACTCAACATCTCCCTTATGGTTTGGCCATGAAACAAAATAATTAATCCAAGCAGCGAGCGCAAATGGCAAACGACAGATGAATTTTGGCATTGCTTCATATGTTGTCTTTGGCCGGTACAATTATGTACGGACGGAATCCCAATCCGCGAAATTTTGTATAGTTGAAACATCGAATTAATCGTATAATCCTTTATGGTGAATTGGCATCGCAGATACTTTGGTAATGAGGTACAAGGAAAGAATGTAATGGCACAATGGATATTTGGATTACGATAATAATAAGAAGCTCAGTGAAAATCATTTCAATTAGTTTTTACCCATTAATAATATAGCTAAGGCATATCCAGTATAGGAACTCAATTTGTTCCACTGTTCGTATTCATACTTATGAAAAAAGACAATTTTTGAAACAGCTTAAACAGAAATTGTTTTTCATCACAATTCCTTGTTCATTTCATTAAATCTCTTCGAAAAGCATTCAAGCTGCTTCGAAATATTAAGCTGTAAAATCTTAAGTAATAGTTTTTTAAATAATTTCTCACGAGTTGAGGGCGCATGAATATGAGCAATGTCACGGGCACTTCGAGCTGTGCAGCACCTCAACTCTTGATGAATTACCTGGTCTGACAGGCGGTCGGGTGAAAAGCGTTGATGCTTCGCTTGTTCGACGTAGACCTAAATTATAAATAAACTTTAAATATAAGGCAATAATTCCTCTGAATTGCAATTAAACGCAAAGTTTACACTAGAAGTAAAATACAACTAAATGATCTTGCATCTGATGTCCGATAAATATAGAACATAAATCTGAAAATGCTAAAAAAATCAGTTTTACTCTGTGTATACTTATGTTTTAAAGTTATTTCATTAGATAATGATATTTACATCACAAAGGCAATGCTTAAGTGTGGTGAGTCATCACAGAGTCAACCATATTTTGACTTAGACAGCCATTTTGAAGTCAGCCATGCTTTAATGTAATCAACCACTCTGAAAGCAGTCATCTTTTGATGTTGTCAGTCAGTCTGAAGTTGACCATGCTTCGATGACGGCAGCCAAGTTTTGTAGGCATCTGCCATCCGGAAGCCAGCCAAGCTTTGATTTAGTCAGTCATCCTGTTGTGCCGACAATAATGAACAAATGAACATAACTCTTACGTAACCCATATGTCGGAAATGAGGTCCGCCTGCTCTGGGGAGTTTAGCGCGAGCGGTATAGGTGACCGCCTACGAAAGTAATTACGGAAATTCTTTCATTGCACTCGCAACGACGTCATCGGGGGGAATTCAATATGAAAATACGAAGGTAAGGAAATTTGAAAGACATAAATTTGTTTTGTTTGAGCAGCAGACAAACATCTGCAAATCAATCGTGAAATACTTATTTATTATGAGCAGAAGCGGAAACACGTAGGCGAACTAGAAATACTTAGGCTCGAGCGACATGGAAAATACCTATTAGATGTCAGTCGTGGGCACATAAGTGTCGTGTTCGTGCTATAGTCATGTGGGCAACTTTGTGGGAAAGTCATTTAAGAAATATTCACTTTGAAATTAAAACGAGTAAAAGGCGCCGAGAATTTCAGTTAGGGCAAAAAGAGGCGACTGGCGGAGACTTGGCAGCGCGAGACGAAGATCGCCGCTACCGTTGCTTCTGAACGTTTTTTTTTTTTGTTCTTTTGTTCTTTGAGTTCTTTGTTCTGCAGGTGTTGTGTTGTGCGCAGGTGTAGTGCCGTATGCTCATGCAAGTTCTGTGTGTTTGTGTAGTGCGCAGGTGCAGTGTTGTGTGATTGTGAATGTTTGGTATGCAACTGATGTAAAGTCACGCATTTACTGAATGAACGTGCAGTGCGTAGGGATACACAATAATAGATGCTGGTGCAATTTCTGATACGCTGTGGCAATGTTATATATAAACGTAATTGGAAACTCCCCGTGATGAACACATTAAGCTAAATCAACAGATTCTTTAGCATGTGTGTGTAATGGCTGCTAAAATATTAAGGAATGTCAAATTTTCTCCACACTCAGGGAGTTTGACACCAGTTGTCAATTTATGCTTCATTAGAGCTTTTCTCCTGCAGGTTCATCGACAGTTTAGACAATAAAAACATGAGATCACAGCATGGACAAATCCTAGTGTTCCCTCACCTCGTAGAAAATTTGCTAGCAGTTCGCTGTTTGAATACTTACCTTATTGGGAGTCTTACAATCAATTTTTTTTAATAGTTGTTAAGTTGCTCGAGATTTTCCCTTAAGTTCCATATCATTATCCCGTTTCCATTCCAAAAAACCTTTCCAATTCTTCCTGGACACAGACCGTTGTGTATGTGTGTGTGCGTTGCTCTATGTTCTCCCGTCAGCGCACAAGTTATGAATAGTAGACGCTTCACAGCCGTGTCGTCGTAGTGACTTCGAACAGATAACGTGTGTCTTGTGAACCGAATTTCTTCGGAGCTACAAATAATTTTTGCTTTGGAATGTGTTGAAAACAGTGAAGAAATCTGTACATTGCGAATCTGTTCAATTTTTCCACTGAAAAAAGAACACCGTGGTAGAAACTTCTCAAGCCTCTGCCATCATCAATTTTATTCCTTTTTTGTGAAGAAATTTAAATCCATAACCCGTCAAATCGAAAAACAATGCAAAAATATTTCACATCGAATGTTGGCATCTGAAAAGCTGACAATTTTTAACGAAATGAAAAGTATCTTCAGGCATAAAAATAGCGTCGAACATATGGTTCGAAAAGTGAATTCAGGTCCAAAGCGAGAAGCACATTGAGCTAGGATTTTGGGCTCATCCTCGAACAGAGATAACAGAAATACTTCAATGCTGTTCTTGAGCGGCCCAAGTATGTTTTTAATGTCATATTTTCTCTGACATGGAATTACAAGCTGTGTTAATAACCCGTACAGTAAAGAGTATAAATCAGAGTAGAGAATAGAAACTTTGCTGAACCTCAACCTAACACTCGCGGTGTGGGTCGCCGGAAGAGAAGAAGATGCCTGCAGCCCAGAAATTCCGAGCTCGCATGAAGCGAGACAAGTACAACCCCGAAACTGATCCTGAATTTCAAGACGAGTTCGGTCAGTACTTCTCGACTGCTCCTGAAGATGGTGAGTACAAGCTGGTGAGCTAGGCCAACCGAAGTACATATGTTTACATTTACTTATTAGAGATTTAATCTTTAAAGTAATGTTAAATTTCAAGTTTCTCAAATGCTTTTTTTTCAAGATTTAGTCTATGATTGGTAGGAATCAAATTCCTGCGAGATCAGTGAGCTTTGCACAGCATCTGAGTTCTGACACTAATTATACAAATGAGAAATAAATGGTAGCAAAGAGTTCCCAGTAAAGAGTGAAGTAATGCTGGTTTCAGCCGATGTTTTCAGCTACCTAATACTGTGAGCACATAAAATGACGGATGGTAGGTTTAGTCCATCATCCCATGCAATTAGTGCTACTTAGAAAGCATATACTGATTGTACATTTAGTGAAATTAATCTATTTTAAATTCGTTATTTGAAGTAAATAATTACATCAAATAATTTCAGTATAAGCTCAAAATCTCCGGATCTCATCAACGTATTATGTCAATACAAACTCAAAAGTTTCACAACCAGCGATATCCTAGTATTGGTTCTGCAACCAGCACTGAAGGACAACATCCTGCAGCGCTGCAGCAGGGATGTGACCTCAAAAATATACGCTCTCGCATGTAAATAGACTGCTCAACTACGAGACGTTTATCAGAAGAACCCGACCAAGTGTGCAGTGAGACGCAAGGGATCCCTCCATCTCGCAGACTGTCAACATCACAAGAGATGCTCAGTGACTGACTTCGTGGTGACAGCTGCAACCATGGGGACCTTGTGTTCATTCCCATGGCGTTGGTCACGTTGGTCTCGCTAATAAGTAAATAAATTTGGCCTCAGATATAAAAATTTCCAACAACCTCACGTGAAATTTTGGAGTAGTCACAAAGTTTTCATGTTCGTATAGAGTGTGTGGGATTTATGAATCCCGCTCATAGCGAGGGTCCTGGGAAAAGAACTCCCATAAATCGGTCAGCGGGCTAATGTCGCACAAAGCTCAAGGTAAGAAGGTACGGCGCACAACAAATGTTCCTTCAACCCGGACATGAAGACAAGAACCTTGTTTATCTCTCCTTCTCCCTCATCTCACGCCTCCTTACCCTAGGGGTATGCACGCGTCGGCAATGGAAAGGGTGAAAGTCGTGTATTTAGCAAGCAGAATAACAAGCATCAACGGCATACTTTTCTTTAGCTTCCGTCTTGCAATCAAAGAAGTGACATAGCTGACGGAGTAGCAAGTGTCATGCCGCTGACAGCGTGTCTGTTGACACTCAGATTATAAGTATTTCTACGAGAGAATAGAATTTCCTGAAAGTGCATAGTCAGTCGGTCATAAGCACGTAATTAATTTTGATATTTACACGTGATGAATTTCAAATTTCTTTGATAATGTGTCGTGCAAACCCTCGTTGTTTATTGTTTCCCAAAAGTACAAGGACATTGCTAAGAAGCTCGCAACTAAACACTATGTATTGTAGAAGAGCTTTCGTCCCTCTTTGCATTTTGTACTTTGAACGATTTACGCGTGTAGCCAAGTTTTCTGCCAGCCACTTCAGGAGCACGATGCCTGTGGGGGTCTACAGGGGGGATGCATTGGAGTGCTGTGGGGGTGTTGTGGGCTTGTTGTGGGGGTGTTGTAGGGGTGCTACAGCCTGTGGGGNGCTCTGTAATTGTGCTGCCGCCTGTTGTGCTCTGTAATTGTGCTGCCGCCTGTTGTGCTCTGTAATTGTGCTGCCGCCTGTTATGCTGCCAATTTCTTCATCCTTCTCCTTTTTTGATTCCGAAATTTTAATGAAGCTCCTTATTTTTAACGCGCTTTTCAGCCGATATCTTGTCGGCTGAAATAATTCGTATGTTTTGAGTGATCTGCATATATCTCCGGAGCTCCATGTGCTGCAGCTGCACATCGCACGCTAAACACTAGTGTCTTGCCTAGAAATTTTGATCTTTTAGAAAATGCTTCCTTTCAGTAACAGGAATTCAACATGTTCCTTAAATTTCCTCCATGAAGCCAAATTCTATGTTTCGAGACTCTAATACACTTGAGAAATTGTTATAAAAAATGAAAATTTATTTTAGTTTCTCCATTAAATCTTCCGCATTAGTTCATTAATCAAATAGAGGTACTTGAAAGAATATAGAAAATTTTACACATCTAACTATTACGAAATATGTTTGCAAATTGAGTCCCCTCAGGAGGATTCACCTATCGTATCTGTGAGAATTAGCACTCCCAGGAAGAAAATGTGAGAGCCCGAGCTGAGATTTTGGAAAGCCTTCTTTTTGTTGGAATAAAATTTTCTTTGCTATGTTGAGGACCATCTTTTTTCGGTTCACCTCTGCCCTGTTTTTCAGCACCTAGTAATTTCTTCTTCAACTTTCATCTTGTTTCATGAACTTATTTCTTAACTTAATATTTCTATACCCTTCTATGTACATTGATTCCGCGTTCCCTTATCTCCATACTAAATGCGGCCTTCATTCTTCCTCTCTTTGGATCGCATTTTTTGCGGATAGGGAAGCTTAAAGTAACTAATAATCTAATCCTTCCTCTCGTACGTGTGGGGGAACGTTTATAGGTTGCTCATGGAGATATCCAAACCATTTATGCACATCAATAGATTTATTGGATATGAAATCCTCTGGGCAGTTGGTCCAAAGCTTAATTTAGGTATTCAGGTGGGAGTACGTCGTGACGCTGAGCCTGTTCAGTCGAGCATCTTATTTCCTTGAAGGTAACTCATTTCCCAGGCTGCACTCCGCACCCAATGCGCTCATTGTCGCGCCGCCGTAAATTGCTAACAGCGCCCTGCCCTGGACGCAAGGCCACGTCACCAGTCCCCGCGTCATGGTCACATTTGCCACATTGGCATTTTTCTCCCCAAAATGGTCAAGTTTGGGTATTTTGAAGTGAAATTCGGTCGCATAACCTCAACATTTGCCAGATTGGCCTTTTTCCTAGCCAAATTGTTCGAGTTTCGGTATTTTGAACTGAAATTTGGTCGCATAACCTCAATATTTGCCAGATTGGCTTTTTTTTCTCGACAAAATGATCAAGTTTGGGTATTTCGAATTGAAATTCGGTCACAAAGACAACTCAACATCTGACAACTGAAAGCGGTTAGACGTGGAGTGCTGTTTAGGGGCCAATTATTCTCAAAGTTAACCCACACACATAAAGATTTGGCCTGTACAGCCCATCTGTGAGAACTGCTCATAACCATGTCTCCAAACCTTTCAGTCATTGCCATTTCTGGGCGTTGCTGACTTGCTATTAAACAAAAATATCGACTGGTATTAAATGAACTAGAATCTGTAACTGTCTAGGTGGAGTCACCGTACATGCGTCCGAGAAACCGCTAAGAAGATACCTTTAAAACCGAGTCTAAGCTTCAATACAACCTGAGATCACCATTTTGGTCAGCGGTTGTAAGGCTAATGATTCATTTAGAAGTAAAGAGTTTTTGAATGGCTATGTCTTTGGTAGTTGAAGAGCTAATTCTATCTACGTCTTCTTCACGAGTTGAGGGTCGAAGTTGTTCAGTGAAACCTGCCGGCCATTCAGGGATCTACCCCTCCTCAGGGGGATACAACTATTGTATCTATGGGAATTAGCGCTCCCAGGGGGACAATATGAGGGCCCGAGCTAAAGGTTAGGTAGGCTTTCTTTTTGTTAGAATAACATAGGTTTTTGTTTTGTTACGGACCAACTTTGTTTCGGTTCACTGCTGTCCTGTTTTTTCAACACCTACTACTTTCTTCTTAAACTTTGATCTTGTTTCATGAGCTTCTTTCTCATGTTACTGTTTCTATGCCCTTTCTGCATAGATTCCACGTTCCCTTAACTCCATACTAAATGTTGCCTTCTTCCTTCCTCTCTTTGGATCTCATTTGTTGAGGATAGGGAGGCTTAAACCAACTAATAATCTAATAATCTCAGGGATCTACAGATATTCCAGGGGCGTGCCTTCAGCTCTGAATAAATAAAATGCATTGGGACTGAATCCTTCGCGGTGGATCATTGCGTAAAACTTCTCCAATTTTAGCTCATTATTTATAATTTAATACTAATTTGCTGTTACTTGGCACGGGTGCAGAACTATGTAGCATCATTGTGATGGATCATTGTAGATGTATCTTTTAATTGTCTATAGTATGGTTAGTTGAGGTAAGTATAACTCCCAGCTATCGCGGCCGTTAACCCTTCGCTCGGCTGGGATGAGTTAACTCGTCTTCACCTACTTTGTTTTTTCTAAAGTGCGATGAGTAAATTCCTCCAAAAAATAACGTATCAAAAACAGCCAAAAACAAGTTTATACGTCAATTCAGAGCTCTTCTCAGCTGAAAACAGAATCAACGTTGAAAATAATGTAAAAAAGGCAATGAAAAAATAGCAAAATTTCAGAAGTTTCATTCAAAAGACACTGGGCAAGGGGCTTATATTTACGGCTTGTCATGACTGGAGGGCATTAGTGGCACCTGAATATTGACAAGGCAACAGGTACGTGTTGGAAGCAGCGTTACAGTTTGCTGCTGTGCGCTCGTTTCGTGCTGGCTAGAGTGCTGCTGAATAAGTGATCGCTTGTTTGTCTAGTGTTCATTGAGGCCTGGTACAGTATTGCGATGAAGCCAATGGCTCAAATGGTTCTTGCCTATAGACTATATAATATATGAATGTTCCGTTATAAAGTTGCAAGTGGTCACAAGCATGGTAGGTCACAAGCCTGCCCTTGTCTTGCCCATCAATCGGTGCTGGTAAAGAACGTTTATAGGCACTGAACGGATTACGGAAACGGCTCTCAAGCTTCGAGATACAACCTGGCAGTTGATGCTAGCCACTCCTCTTTATTAATTCTCTTGTGGTCGATGTCACTTATTATCAGAGGATCAGATGAGGTATCTTTGACAGAGTATCGACTGTAGTTTATATCGACGATTGCTGTCTATTTCACCAAAGAATTCGAGAACTACAAAGTTTTTTCACTCACACTATGTTGATAATAATAAACAGATAACGCAGAAAATATTTCTGAAGTGAAACGAGAGTGTTTTACATTGCAATTATCATTAACCAAGATGAGCATTGTCGTCCTTACGTTGAAGTGCCTGCAGGGGCCCCATAGCCGGCCGTGTGTAGACGACGGTGCATGTTTTCAGAAGGTCAGCTAAGTAATGAAGCTTAATTCACTGGACACAGACGTGACCATTGATCGTACCATGCATGGGAAGTCTTTAGCACCCGCTGACCAGGCCGCGTGCGGTTGAGCCCCTGGATGTGACCTAAACTTTAAAGACTTTATTTACCCCAAGCGATACAGAACTATAGATTGTTTCTTAAGTTAAGTACAACAGTCAAATTTGAGTCTAGCTACCTCACAGCGACACTGTCATCTGAAGTGCGGCAGTCATGGCGAGCTGTTTCTCGACTAAGTTGTCAAATGGAGTCATGTGTTATTAAAAAAGGTAAAATTCGGTGATTTTGCTAAAAAGGAAGGCCAGTCTGGTGACCCTGAAGCAGTCGTCATTCGCAGTTGTATCTCTCGCATGAAAAGGAGATCTTCTGTATCTCTTACCTAGCGAGCAGTTGCCTTGCCTTTACTACCTGGATGGGGACTGTATAGTAGAAGTACACGCGAGTTGGTAAAAAATAAGCGATCGTGTTTTTCCATTGCAAGCTTATGGTACCGTGGCCGAGTGGTAAAGAGCACGCCCTTCACGGGAAGGGTCGGCAGTTCGAATCCCGGCCGTACCGCCCGGTAATGGGAAAAGGGAGAACTCGGCCACAGTTCCCCAACTCTACCCAGGTGTCGGAAATGGGTACCGGCTTGACTGGGGGTAACCGTCATTGCGTCCTGGAGTTAGTTATGAGGCATTTGAAAAACCAATGTAGAAGGTGATGTGTATCAGGCTTGATTGAAAAAAAAACATCCTTTGTATTGTCATGCAAGAATACAAGCATCAATACGGAAACTTTAGTTTTGTCTTTCGATGAGTAAGAAACCATGTTTTTCACGGGCTGGACTCGCTAAGCCTACTAAGGTTCATCTGATGCACTGCACCAAATCGTCCATTATTTCGCAGGCTCTCAATACGCTCGCATTTCCCGTGAATGGTTGATGTTGAGAGGCTTGTTGGGGCCGCACAAATACCGGGCACGCTCCCTCCAGGGAGGCTGCACGCACTGCAACAGTAAGCATGTCATATCGTAACTGTGAAAAACAGCTTCGTTAGAATTACCAAAGCGACAACTAAATAGTCTCTGACCGAAGTTGTCGTTAACTGAGTTTATTACCATTATTATTATGAATGCATAGCAGGGTGACATTTGCCTCAGTTTCCCGCCTACAGACTTGCTGCTGAACGACTTCACTATTTTAGGTTACATCCAAGGTTCTTCGCTGTACGAGTATTTTCAAAATTACTCTTCAGCGAGTTACCTCTGACGTTATTTTGTTGGCCTCATTCTTCTTCCAGTGTTACGCTTGTGACTTAGTTTTACAACATGGCATTTTGTGCAATTCATGCGTTCGTGAAATGTGTATGTATCCCTGACAACATGAGTGGTGTAACTCACAGGTGATCCCTAGTACATTCAGTGTTAATTTTTACTACTCTAATAAATATTTGTATTTGTTTAAGGTTATGATTTTCGTTTGTGTGTGCAGGCGATGTCGGTGCGGCGGTCACGTGTGGCCTGCGCCCTGCTGCTGATGCTGCCTC
Source organism: Platorchestia sp. MABIK (assembly GCA_014220935.1). Lineage (NCBI taxonomy): Eukaryota > Metazoa > Arthropoda > Malacostraca > Amphipoda > Talitridae > Platorchestia > Platorchestia sp. MABIK. The sequence continues at coordinate 120,818 of JACJUY010002012.1, forward strand.
CGCTGCTGGTGCTCTGCAGCGCCGCTGCCGCCCGGGACCTGCAGACCCTCGCCCTCAGCAGCGGCGGTGAGTGCGGGGAAAGGGGTGTGGTGAGGGTGGTGGTGATGATGAGGGGAGGATGATGGTGATGGGGGGAGGTTGATGGTGA